>MU729336.1:0-61615 GCA_026770625.1 Nicotiana glauca
CGCTGTCAACCAACTCTCCTTCAGTAAAAATGATTTGCCTCCAGAAGGAGCTGCCCACAATAAAGCCTTGCACCTAAAAGTCAAATGAGAAGGTTACTACGTTAAGCGGGTCACGGTGGATGGAGGCTCGGGGGTTGACATATGGCCACTCTCCACTTTGCAAGGAATGGAAATAGGGACAGGAATGATTCGTCTAAACAATTTTTGTGTGAGATCCTTCGATGGTGTTAAACGAGATACCATCGGCGAAATTGATTTGATAATGACCATATGCCCGGTGAATTTCGAAGTGACCTTCCAAGTGTTAGACATGTACACATCTTACAATTTTCTTCTGGGAAGGCCTTGGATCCATGCTGCAGGAGCTGTGCCCTCAACCCTCCACCAAATGGTGAAATTTGAGCATGAAGATCAGGAGATCGTGGTCCACGGGGAAGGTGAGCAGTCCATATATTGTGACCCATCTATCCCATGCCTGGAGGCGAGGGAGGGAAGTGAGCATATTGTCTATAAAGCCTTTGAAATCGTGGTAGCTGATCAGTATGAGGAAGGACATCCATGCCCCCAGCCTTTCTTATCCAATGCTTCGATCATGGTAGCCAAGGAAATGATTAGACATGATTTCAAATCAGGGAAGGGTTGGGAAAAGCTTTGCAAGGAATAGCCGAACCGGTAACACTACCCACAACAAAAAAGTATTTTGGGATAGGCTTCCACCCTACCCCAGATGATGAGAAATAGGCCGATGGAAGAAAGAAAGATGGATGGCTTCTACCGCTACCATTGCCACATCTGTATGAGACCTTTGCCAAGACTAAGTATGGCACATAAGAGGAAGATGAGGTGTTCACGGCTGATGAAATAGAAGATATCTGTAAAGCTATGAGGCAAATGCTCTATGAAACCAACATGGTTCAGCCAGGGGAAGGGACTAGCACCGCTGAGGTGCTCTATATGGGACCAGACGCCAAACTCCAAAATTGGAAGGCTACGCCTTTCCCGATCAGGCGGGAGTCCCGGTAGACTAGCCTTGTCACCTTTGCTGCATCTCGGGTTATTTCAGGGTGTAACTCGGATGTTTCTTTTAGTTTCTTGTCTTTTGAATTCATGAATGTAAACCATGTTATCTTCCTAAAATTCCAAGAAATGAAATCAATATTTCATCGTCCATTTTCTCTTTAGTCTTTCTGATTTTTGCTATTTTTTCCCTTTTACCTTTTCTTTTTAGTTATAATAATGCAGCTTTAAATAACATAACATGCTTGCGGACTTCATGCCCCAACTCAAACACGCTGTCTAACTGTGAAATAATGAATTAAGAGCCGGAATATGATGACGAGGAGGCTTTTAGGGAAATAAACCGAGAATTGGAACAATTTGAGAACAAACCTAAGCCAAATCTGAATGACACTGAATCGGTTAATTTGGGAACTGCCGAAGAATTAAGGGAAACCAAAATAAGCATTCACACAGATGAGAAAACTCGAGATGCAATAATCCAACTCTTGTTCGAGTTTAAAGATGTGTTTGCTTGGTCGTATGATGATATGCCGGGACTGAGTGTGGATCTAGTGGTGCACAAACTGCCAATTTACCGATTGTCCCCTAGTGCAACAAAAGCAAAGGAAGTTTAAAACCGATATCAGTGATAAGATCATAGAAAAAATCATAAAACAGCTGAAAGCATGGGTAATCCGGGTAGTCCGATATACTACATGGTTAGCCAATGTGGTTCCTGTGCCAAAGAAAAATGGGAAAACTCGGGTGTGTGTGGACTACAGAGATTTGAATAGGGCGAGTCCCAAAGATAATTTTTTGTTTCCCAACATCCACATCTTTGTTGATAACTGCACCAAACATGAAATACAGTCCTTCGTAGATTGTTAAGCAGGATATCACCAGGTGTTGATGGATGAAGAAGATGTTGAGAAGACAGCTTTCACTATACCCTGGGGCACTTATTGCTATCGGGTCATGCCCTTTGGGCTGAAGAACGCCGGGGCAACCTACATGAGAGACATGACCGCCATTTTCCATGACATGATGCACCAAGAGATAGAGGTGTATGTGGATGAAGTAATCATCAAGTCTCGAACTCAGAGTGACCACGTTCGAGATTTGAGAAAGTTCTTTGAACGACTGCACAAGTATGATTTGAAGCTGAATCCGGCCAAATGTGCCTTCGGAGTTCCATCAGGCAAACTCCTGGGTTTCATAGTCAGCAGAAGAGGGATTGAGTTAGATCCAACAAAGATAAAAGCTATTTGAGATCTACCCCCTCCGAAAACTAAGAAGGACGAGATGAGTTTATTGGGCAGGTTAAACTATATTAGTCGGTTCATTGCTCAACTGACTACCACATGTGAGCCCATATTCAAACTTTTCAAGAAAGATGCGGCAATCAAATGGACATCCGAATGTCAGGAGGCTTTCGACATGATCAAGGAATATCTGTCAAAACCTCCAGTGTTAGTCTCGCCCGAGCCAGGGCGACCTCTCTTCTTGTATTTGATGGTGTTGGAAAAATTTTTTGGTTGCATTCTGGGGCAACACGATATAACCGGCAAGAAAGAGCAGGCGATCTACTATCTGAGTAAGAAATTCACCAGCTACGAGTCCAAGTATACTTTGTTGGAGAGAACATGTTGTTCTCTGACGTGGGTCACTCAGAAGTTGAGACACTATCTTCAAGCCCACACTACCTACCTCATAACCAGGTTGGATCCGTTGAAGTACATATTATAGAAACCGATGCCCACTGGGAGACTGGGGAAATGGCAAATCCTGCTCACTGAATTTGATATAGTCTATGTCACTCGTACGACAATGAAAGCCTAGGCGTTGGCAGATTATTTAGCGGAAAACTCGGTTGACGAGGAATACCAACCATTGAGCACATACTTCCCAGATGAAGAAGTAAATTCAGTAAAAGCTATCTCTGAAGACACTCGTGTTTGGAAAATGTTCTTTGACGGAGCGATAAACGCAAGAGGTGTGGGCATTTGGGCAATCTTGATATCAACCAATGGTCAGCACTATCCAGCTACAGCTAGGCTCCGATTCTTCTGCAGCAACAACACAACCGAATATAAAGCCTGCATCATGGGCATGAATATGGCAATTGACCAGGACGTTGAAGACTTATTGATCATGGGGGACTCCAATTTAATTATCCGACAAGCACAAGGAGAGTGGGAAACTCGAGATGTTAAGCTCATTCCATATCGGCAACATGTGGAAGATCTCACCAAACTCTTCAAGTCAAAAGAGTTCAGGTACATCCCTCGATGTCATAATGAACTAGCTGATGCACTTGCCACTTTAGCCTCAATGCTGCCTTACCCAGGCAATGCCCATATTGATCCCCTGGAAATTCAAATCAAAGAAAGGAACGGTTATTGTAATGCGGTCGAGGTGGAACCCAACATTCAGCCCTGGTATCATGATATCAAAAGATTTCTAAAAACACAAGAGTACCCCGAGCAAGCCACTGGAGACCAGAAGAGAACCATTAGTCGACATGCGAGTGGTTTTTCTTAAGCGGCGATGTTTTGTATAAAAGGACTGCGGACCTCAACTTGCTAAGACGCGTTGATGCCGAAGAAGCCGGAAGAATTATGCATGAGGTGCATGCAGGGGCGTGCGGACTCATATGAACGGATATGTTTTGGCAAAGAAAATCCTGCGAGCAAGATATTATTGGATAACCATGGAAAAGGATTGCTTCAGCTTTGTTCGAAAATGTCATCAATGCCAGGTGCACGGTGATTCGATTCACGCACCTCCGACGGAGCTTCATCCGATGTCAGCACCTTGGCCGTTTGTTGCCTGGGGTATGGATGTCATTGGGTCAATCGAGCCGAAAGCTTCAAACGAGCACAGATTCATATTGGTTGCAATTGATTACTTCACAAAATGGGTTGATGCCGTTACTCTCAAGTCGGTCACCAAGAAAGCTGTGGTAGATTTTGTGCATTCCAATCTCATTTGTCGCTTTGGTATTCCTGCAACTATCTTTACCGACAATGCTGCAAACTTGAATAGTCGTTTGATGGGAAAGGTATGTGAACAATTCAAGATAACGCACAGAAACTCTACCCCTTATCGGCCAAAAGCCAATGGTGCCGTTGAAGCAACAAATAAAAACATCAAGAAGATTTTGAGAAAGATGATTCAAAACTCCAGGCAATGGCATGAAAAGATGCCTTTTGCATTACTCGGGTATCGCACCACAGTGCGTACATCAATTGGAGCCACCCTATACTTATTGGTTTACGGAACTGAAGCAGTCATACCTGTAGAAGTAGAAATCCCTTCGCTTCGTATAATCGTTGAAGCAGAAATCGAGGACAGTGAGTGGGTCAAAACTCGGCTAGAGCATTTGTCCTTAATTGACGAAAAACGAATGGCCGTAGTTTGGCACGGGCAGTTGTACCAACAAAGAATGGCCCACGCCTATAACAAGAAAGTGCATCCCAGGAATTTTGAAGTGGGACAGCTCGTGCTCAAACGCATTCTCCCTCATCACCAGGAGGCAAAAGGAAAGTTTGCTCCTAATTGGAAAGGTCCATACATAATCCGAATGATTTTGCCAAAAGGAGCAGTGTATCTAGGAGACATTGAAGGAAATGATCCTGAAATAGTAGTCAATGCGGATGCAGTAAAAAGGTACTATGTCTAGACCTCCTGGGGTGATGGCTTTTTTTCAATTGAGATGACGAAGGCTTTCCTTCCCGCTACCCTAAACACTATCAATCCTTCGTAAATCCTTTGAGCCGGTTCCGTTTCTTTGACTACCCTCTTTGGAACCCAAAATTACAAAAAGGAAAAGAAAGGAAAAAGAAAAGAAAAGAAAAGAAAAGAAAAGAAAAACAAAACAAAACAAAAAACAACACAAACAAAAATTATCTGCCTGAACTACGTTTGACTTCATCCCGAAAGGGTACGTAGGCGGCCTCTTGCTGAGCTTCAGTCACACCAAAACAAAAATCCCAACTTCCCCAAAAATTGAAACTGGGGCAGATGATATGATGGTTCGGTTATGAATCCGCCGAAACGGTTCCAAAGTTGTACTTCCATCCAAAATTCTTTTACCCAAAATCTTGTCCAAGTCCTTCTGATCAATTGGCAGAGACATGGGGATTGAAAACAACATTGTTGGAATCTGATATAATTCAAATTGAGAGAAATAAAATGAGAGAGTCTTATTGGTGAAAACCTTCGGGCACCATAAGGCGATGGTGAGTAGAGAAACTGAAAATGAGAGAGTCCTCTTAGTGAAAACTCGCAAAGAGCACTATCGGGCGATGGTGAGAAAAGAAATGAGAGAGGTCAATTAGCGAAAACCTGCAAAGGGCGCTGTCGGCCGAAAAGAAGACATCTCATCACTAAAAGAGTCTTGGCAAGGTTCCCTAGTTTTGAAATGCGGACCAAAGGGTTCACAAGAAGCTAGAAAGTTTATGTGGGTCGGGCGTCCAGTCCAAGAAGCATGTCATGTTCATTTGAAGCCAGCATGTACCCCAGATAAGTCCTTCTTTTCCCCGAAAGGGACACTTCTCTTTAAACTCATATGCTTGCCTTTTGCATATTTTTCTTTGAATCCCTTTCGGCTTAACTTTGATTTCGTAACTATCACAAAGAAAAGGTGGCAGGACCGGCTTCATAGGGTTTCGCCGGGTCAGAGTCGAAGAAAATGCCCAGCCTCAGCGAGTGCGTCAGGCCAATCCCGACTGACCATGGTGATTGATGCGTTCAAAGTAAAGACATTTGAAAAGAAAGAAAGTCAAAGGCAAAGGTCCCAAAGGCAGAATAAAGTGAAAAGGCCAGAGCCCACACGGGCGAAGTCATAATGAAATGCTGAGAGCTGAACCTGGTCAGTTTGAAAAGAGATTAACCCTCAAGGCCAACAAGCAGCAAAGTCCTCAACGGAAAGGGGGCCGGGATCAAGCAATTGGGATGATCAAGGCCACAAAACCAACCACCGTTTCAAACTAACAAATTGTTCTTTGTTGAAAACAGGTCTTATTCAGAGCAACCGTGCAAGAAGCAGGTGCTGCCCAAAAATAAATGAAATGTGTAAGCGCAGAAACAGCTTTGCAGCAGGAACGCGACAAAAAGGAAGTTTTTTCGAAATTCTTTCATGCGTTTTTCTAAATAAAAAAGGAAAAAATAAAAGAAGAAGAAAGAAGGAGAAAAGAAGAAGAAAATAAATACCCCAAAAGAAAAACAAATCATAGTAGCATAGGAGCTCCTTTTTCTTTCCAAATCCCGGCCAAAAAACCGAGGATCTCCCAGCCAAAAAACCGCGGAGCTTTGTTCTTTCCAAATCCCAGCCAAAAAACCGAGGATCTCCCGGCCAAAAAACTGCGGAGCTTTGTTCTTTCCAAATCTCGGCCAAAAAACCGAGGATCTCCCGGCCAAAAAATCACGGAGCTTTTTCTTTCCAAATCCCGGCCAAAAAACCGAGGATCTCCCGGCCAAAAAACCGTGGAGAATTTTCTTTCCAAATCCCAGCCAAAAAATCGAGGATCTCCCGGCCAGAAAACCGCGGAGCTTTTTCTTTCAAAATCCCGGCCAAAAAATCGAGGATCTCCCAGCCAAAAAACTGTAGAGCTTTTTCTTTCCAAATCCCGGCCAAAAAATCGAGGATCTATCGGCCAAAAAACCGCGAAGCTTTTTCTTTCAAAATCCCGGCCAAAAAATCGAGGATCTCCCGGCCAAAAAACCGAGGATCTCCCGGCCAAAAAACCGCGGAGCTTTTTCTTTCAAAATCCCGGCCAAAAAATTGAGGATCTCCCGGCCAAAAAACCGCGGAGCTTTTTCTTTCCAAATCCTGGCCAAAAAACCGAGGATCTCCCGGCCAAAAAACTGCGGAGCGTTTTCTTTCCAAATCCCGGCCAAAAAACCGAGGATCTCCCGTCCAAAAAACCGCGGAGCTTTTTCTTCCAAATCCCGGCCAAAAATTGAGGATCTCCCTACACAACCCTGATTTGATTGCTTAGATATGTGTCACAACTAACTCACGAAATTTTCCTAGTGAAAACTGGGGCAGAAAAATTTCGTTTGTTTGTTTGTTTTGGTATCTTAAAAAGTTCGATCTCAAGACACAAGGTGCGAGATGACCAATGGAATGAGTCTCAAGCCAGAATCAAGAAAAGAAGAAAAGAACAAAAGAAATGAACTCAAATGCGAGGCACGCAAGGGCGCGGATGGCTCAAAATCAAAATTGAAGTCACAAGCTCCGCTGATCCTGTCTTGACCATTGCTGCATGAAGAAGTAAACACCTACAACTTACGCGCATCAAGATTCAGATTAGAGTCCACAACAAAATTATCCAAGACTCAAGATCAAGTTTCAAGTGAATCATAGATAGGAATCTTGTAACTCATAGCTGATAGGCATAGCTAGCTTAGCTTTGATTTTCCTTTTGGTGTAATAAGGAGGTCAGCAAGCAGTAGGAACAGCAACATCAGTGAAACCACAGCTCCTGGTAGTCCCAGCTATCAAACGTCCCCGAACTACACTAACCTGATTCCTGTTTAGCCCAGGATATGTAGGCAACCTCTGAAACAGGGTGCAGTTAAACTTTCCAAAAATGCTTCACACGGAATATGCGAACGGGCAAAAATCACTCTTTTTCGCTCACTTATCTTTGCACGAAAACTCTTAGTGTTTTCGGGCAAAGAGGGGCAGCTGTGAGCATGTGATTTTTTCCCTAAGCTAATTATTCCCCAAAATTCAAACAAAATTATTTCTTTCATTACTTTGTAATTTTGTGAATTTTGTGTCATTTTCTGTTAATTGTTTACATTTTATTTGTGCATCTTAATTCGTATGAAAATATAAAAAATATATTTGGTATTTGCATTTAGGGTTTAATCTCATAATTTAGGATTAATTAGTGGTAAAGTTGTTCGCAAAAACAAAATACAAAGAAAATAACAAAAATAGTCCATTTTTGCATTTTTAATTGTTAATTGTTGAATTTTTGTCATGAAATAAATTTTAAAAAATTTTAGGAATTAATTGGCTTAACATTGAAAAAATATTTGGTTTTTAATTTTCCATTTTAAAATCAGAAAAAATAAAAATACAAATAAAAACAAAATAAAGAAGTAAAAGAAAAAAAACAATTAAAAGAAAGAGTGGGTCTTCATAAGCTACCCAAAATTTGGGCCAATTTCGCCCTAAACCGTTTAAGCCCACAGCCAATCCCACCCCAGTCCAAGTCCAACCCCAAAAAATACCCGGTCCAGCCCCCCTTCAGCAAAACGACGTCGTTTTGGCCCCATTAAATCTGAGCCATTTATTAATTCCATCCAACGGCCCAGACCTGCTCAGGGAAATTACATAAAAATGTAATAAAACCCTATCAGTTATAGAGACAGCCCCCATCATCCTCGTACACCCTGTAATCCCACCCCCGTCTTCGCCGGCCGCCGTACCCCCACCGTTGCCCCACCACACCTCCGCCGTCCGTCGCCGGCCGAAAATCGCAGTCGCCGGTGACGAAGATCCAAATCACCTCAAAATTTCACCACTGAATCCCCGTCCCCTCCTCGTTCCAAATCTTTAAATCTCGTTCTTCAAATCCTAGCCATTTGTTTCGAATATTGGATCGAAATTCAGGTGAAAACCCTAAGTTTACCAAATCTCACTAAATTAACACCGTGTGCTCTCCTCATTCTCCTCTTGATGAATCCGTAACCCTTGACCCTCGAATTATCCTGGAAGTATTCGAATATTGGATTGAAGGCCGCCCTAAAACCCTAATTTTGTGATTCAAATTTTTTGGGACGGCTTGACCATTACAAGGTTTAGCCGTGTATTTTCTCATGGAAAACACATGTTTAAACACTAGTATTGGTCAAGCAACTCCAAGCCAAGTCATCCCATGTCGATTTCAGGTTACTACATTAAAGCCAAGGTCAGTGAGTCTCCTTCTCGTTTAGTTTGATTCTCATTTTATTTGTTAATTGAAGGTAGTTTTAGTTTCTAAATAAGTTTGATTGATAGTTTAATTTCAGTTTTTTTTAACTTCTTTGACTTTCGTCTTATTTAGTTTTAATTGGTCAATTGTTAGTCTAATCGTTAGGTGTTAGTTTAATTTTAATTAGCTCAGTTTGATTAGTTTCAGTCGAATATCCTTCTTGTAAACTGTTTCTTCTTGTTAGATTTTCAGTCTAATACTGTTCTTAATCTTCATGTTGATTCATTCTGATTCTGTTAGTCGACTCGTAAATTGTTTATTGCAATTTGTTTTTAACATCATGATTGGTTAACTCAGATGTTAGTTTTGTTCTTTGATTGCTTAGTGTAATTAGTTTTTCAGTTTCAATTAGTATTAGTTGGATGCAATAATAGAGCTTCAGGATTTATTTTGGTTATAGCTGAATAGATTAGATCATTTTAGTTAACCATGGTTGAGGTTTAACTAAAGCCAATGGGTTGTGGTTGAGTAGTAATTTCAAGGAGCAAATAAGGGTAGTTTAGGCATAGAAAAGGGCTGTTTTAGGAAGAATAGTAAATTCAAAACTGAGATAAGGATAGTGTAGGTATTGTATAGTTAAAAGAACACCCTAGGGCCTTCTAGAATAGGACTTTAGTGTAGATTTCAGCAAACTTAGGGCAGTAACTTGAGAAACAAGTCAGAAATTGAAGGTTTAATAAGTAAAATCTGAAATTAAAAGAGAGGAAAAATGTGAGGGCCATCTAGAACATTCTACCCCATTGATTGCCTATAAAAGGCAACCCCAATGCCTTCACTAACAAGTTTTTAGACCCCTGAAAATTCACAAGTTCAGACCCCTCGGAAATTCCCAAAAACATTCCAGCTTTAATTTCCTCACAAAATCCCTTTTCTTAAGTTCAAAAATTTCAAAGTTGAGCTTCAAAATCTAAGGAAGTTCAAAAATCTGCATTCTTATAGCTCAAGTCTTCTTTTAACTCTTAATTCCCGACAGAAATCCAGTAAAGATTCAAAAAAAATTGTTACACTGCTTTGTTTTAAGTTAGTTTTGAGCTTAGTTCAATTCTAGATAGATTTGAGGTCGAACTAGTGAGATTTGGACTGTGTTTTTGCTTTTTGATCTCTATTACTCTCCTGTGGGTGCTGTGATATTGGCCTGGCCCTGAAACTGGTTAATTTTGCTGCTGTAAACTGTTGCTGCCTAAGCTAACCTCAATTTTCCCTTTTACTTTGTCCAAATTCCAGGTACAAGCTCTAAACTATGGTGATGTACATGTGATATGAGAAATGAAATGGAAATTCTATCTCTGCTGAAGTGATGTTATGTTAGCTTAGTTTAATTCCAGTTTTAGTAGTTAATGTTGTAAGTGGACTGGACTATATTAACTTTCTAATTTGAGTGGCGAGAGCCATGTTTTGAGATTACAATTTGTAGCCTGTTTATTGCTGATGTTAATTTCACAAGTCATTATAATACTTTGAGGTTAATCACATGAGTGTTAGTAAATAGTACCTCACAGGTTATATAGGCTGCTTTGTCATTTCAGAAATGTTTCATGTGTTAGTGATAATCAATCAGGATCATGTTAAAACAGATGAATGATCAAGCATGAGATTAGCTTTAATTTATTAAATATTAGTTGAATTGTGAAATTGAGTCCAGGTCCAGCTTCGAATTGCTTCAAGTTCGTACATATGTCGTTAATGGTATAGGAATTTTATAGGAGTGATTATGTAGTTTAGGGCCAATTCACGTTTCAGTTAAATAGGCCTTGAAACATGAGCAAAATTTGCAATTCAACATGTTTAATTACCTATTTATTCAAATATTAGTCGGACTGGATTGATATAACACATATTTCTATTAATTGTTCATGGGCCAAATGGAACTTTACCCAGTATTTTCCTTTCAGCACAATTCGTTAATGGCTTGGGCCTTATTGGCCCTAAAGCTTGGCCCAGTAATTCCCCATTGCCTCAACTCCCCTGTACACTAGTTGGGCCTGTACTGAAGCCCAGAACTGATAATGGTTAAATAATGAACGTAGATGCACACATCAGAACTGGGCTAAACCTCTAAAGTCCAAGAAATTATTATAAGTCAAAACCCTTTTAAAAATTATGTTAGGAATATGGGGTATTAATTTGCAATATAAATTTGGATTTTCAAGTTAGGTAGCGGGTTCAAACTAAGAGGGTCCTCCCTTTTGTTTGAACTCGGACTTGAACTTGAGGCCCGAATCTATAAATGCGAGTTAATTGGGCCCTTTTAGAGACAAAAATAAATAGAAAATATTAGTTTGCTTTAGATTGGCCTTTAAATAAAAATGAGATGAGCCTCGCCAAACAAAACCCATAATTTGCGGGGCCTTCAATAATTATTTGTATAAAAATACTTAGAACTTGGGGCGTGCCGTTTAGCGAATTTCAAGGCCTCCCACAAAGTTAAAAAGACGTTAGTCACTTTAGGCGCGTTTTTAATAATCTTACCTTCTTAAATATGGGTGTGCATTTCATGCGACCCAAATCCAAATCCCAAAACGTTGAGTAAGAATGTGTCGAGGATCCGGGTGCATTTCATGTGACGTGATCCGAAAATACGTTTTTAAACGACGTTCACTTTCGTAAAAATAGTTAAAAGCAGTAAATAATTATAGAATCGCAATATAGGTTGGAACATATATAAAAATTAGATTTTAGCCATTTATAATAATTTAAGCGACCGTGCTAGAATTACGGGATCCGGGGGTTCCTAAAACCTTCCCTCGGGTCAACAGAATTCCTTACACAGAATTATGGTTCGCAGACTCCAATTGGGAAGTCGAAAATTTTCCTCGATTTAGGATTTAAGTTAAACCGGTGACTTGGGACACCACAAGCCAATCTTTTCCCAAGTGGCGACTTTAAAAATAAATAAATAATCTCAATTCAAATAATGTCACTTTAAATGGAAAAACTCCCTTATACATTTATCCTTCGAGGAAGGTGTGTAAAAAAGGAGGTGTGATAGCAGATGCAGGTATCTATTCACCCGGTAGCGGGTTTGGGCCGATCAGAGGTAGAGTTATATAAGTTAAGGAGGTGACTGTCAGCGTTCGCAGCACCATGTTTCTCTCATTGTTCATTATTCCGGTTTTGTATATTTTAGACCTTGTAGTGAATTTGCATTCTGATAGACGCTCGTGACTTGTGACACCCTGGTTTGGGCTGTGTTGGGTTGTATTTTCACTAATTAATGCTATTAAGTCATATTTAAGTTTTTTTATTGATGTTCAACTATTTTTGAAAAGACGAGTTGGGATAGTTGGCTGGCCTCGTCTTCACGAGAGGTGCCATCATGACCAGTGCAGGGTTTGGGTCGTGACAGAGAGTAGCATAAATTGTCACACAGATTGATCATCGATTGACTCACTCTATGTGGTGTAAGTGGGGAGGATTCATCACTTGAAGCATCATAATCTTCCTTCATAGCAGAGTGCTTGGATCCGGAGAGGTCAAGTAGAGCAAGAGTTCTCTTGATCTTTTCAGCAACATCGCTTCTTCCTTTGGGTGTGTTTGTAGAAGATCTTGCTCCTTTTGAGGATGAAGATCCAAAAATAGGGGCTGATGCAGACGATACTCGTGGTGCTTTTCATCCTAACGAGCTTGCTTTGCTCCTCGTAACTGGTTCAAAACTTCCAAAGGTAACATCAATGATGCTTTCCATATCAGTATAGAACCTAGAGTTAGCAACCTTGGTGGATGTTGATCTGGAGTTGATTTTCTTTGAAGCCATTTCGACGTTCTTGGACTTTGGTGATAGAAAATTTAAGATGAGAGGTAGAGATTGTCCCACCGGGCGTGGTAGAATTTGTAGACAATAAATTTGTGTCAAGAAAATAAAATTAAGATCGAAAAATATTGCAATAATCGTAGTATTTTAATTCAAATATTTGAGTGTTACAATCTCTATGAATCCTCTTATTCTTATTTTCAATAGTAAATAAATTCAAGGGCCTTTGAGCATTGATCTTGATTTGTTCTTCGTTCTTGAGCTTGAACTTGATTGCTTGAAGCTTGAAACCTGTGGAGGAATTTGCAGCATTTGATCCACGAGCTCTTTCTTGCTTCTTGTTATAACTTATGGTCCCTTTTCTGGGTTATGATGACCCCTATTTATAGTTGTGGTAGGGAAGAGTTATGATAAGAATAAACTCTTTCCGACCAATCAAATCGAAATGTGATAAGGCCGCATTTGATTGGCCAGAACATGTCACTTGCACACGTGGCACGATTTCATTAGCTTTTTAATATGACTTGGCATGCCTTGTCATTTTGACACATGGCATGATCCTATTGGATCTTCCGCTTGACTTGGCATGCCACCAAACTGGCCTCTAAGAAGATGACATCTTGGGCTTAATGAAGTGGGCTCAGCACTTTAGCCCAATTAAATTGGCTAGCCCAATGGATTAGACTTATTTATTTAATTCATATATGTTGGATTACATAATTAATTCAATTATATTAGCCCATAATATTTTTTTGGACCAATATATATTGAATTTAAAATATAGTCCAAATTATTTCATGGATTTAATTTTAATAAAATTTACGAAAAAGGGTATGATATATCTCTCTACTATAGTAAATTATTTAAAATTGTCCCCCGTTATACCATTGGACCATAAAAGTCTCTACCGTCCAACTATCCTAACAAATCTGCCCTTAGTTTGACGGAGGTGCCACGTGACATCCATCCTTGCCTCTTTTTAAATCTGGGCACATAAGAGACGACCCGCTCCATGAAACTCATAACCCATTTATAAACCAAATAATATCCCAAAGCCAATGACCAACGATTTATCAAATTAAACCCCAACCCTAATTTATAATCCTACTGCCATCTCTATCAAACCCTCTATGCTATTAGCTCCATCAAGACAACCCATTTCAACAAATTTTATCATAAATGTCGGAGTCTAGTGCTACATCAAAGAGGAGGTCCTATTGTGGAGAGATTGCCAACCTTTTCCAATCGACCACACCTCAAAATCCCGGAAGAAGATTCTATAACTGTGCAAAACCTGAAGTAAGTTTGTTAATTGTTTGTACAAAACTGAAATTTTTATTCCTTCTAACCTAATTATTGTTCATTTTCGTTAGAATGAGTCGTGTGGATATTGGGAATGGCAAGACTAACCTTTCCCGGACTGAGCTTTGATAGAAATTAATAAGTTGCAGTGTAAATTGGATGCTGCTAATGTTACAATCAATATGTTGAAGTAATTATTGGAGTCGTACACGATAGAAAGAGACAAGTTGTTGGAAAAAGTTGAAGATTTGGAGGTTTAAAAAAATGTTGAAGTAAACAAAGTAAGGAAAATCGAAGATAAAGTGGTTAAGATGAAGATGTTTATTTGGATGTCAGTTGCACTTATAGTTGATTTTGTTGCAGCAATGTAGATGAAGTAAATTGTGTTTGTTGAAGATGGCCTATGGTCCATATTTCACTTGTTAATGTATGTTCCTAAGTATTAGAGGGTTTTTTGCCATTGTAAAACAATTACATCAATTGTTAATGTATGTTTTGATGTTCCAAGTGCTAGTGTTTTGATGTTCTATCTATTGACTTGTCAATTGCTTGAAATTAGTTTGAATTGTTTTATGGCATATGGTGCCTTTTTAAGTACTAGAACTTAGTTTGAAAACATAGATCGTCAAAAACATAAATTTTGGTGATGATCATATGGGACTAATCTATGCACCTGGAGCTTTGGATAAGAAATAAATAGTGTCACTTCTGGATTTAATATAATATATACAAGCTGGACAACAAATCAACTCTATTTTTGAAACACAAATACTTAAAACACAGTACATCACCAAAAACAACACAAAAAACTGAAATTACACCACCAAAATACAGTAATTCCAGTAGTAGTTTTCTCAAACAGCAGCAAAAACAACACCAAGAAACTGTATTACATCACCAAAAATACAGTAATTCTAGTAGTTACATCACTAAAACAGCATCAAAGAAGACAGTAACTCCAGTAGTTACATCACCAAAACAAGAACAAAAAACTAAAATTACAGAATACTAAAAGGGACGCAGCTGTCTATAAGTTTGCGGTAAATACATCCCACACAACAAAAAAATAATACTTTTTTCTTCAATTTTTTCTTCTTAATTTCAGCTTCCCAATTCTTTCTTGCCCTTGTTTTTCCAACTGATTTGCAATTACATCAGCCTTCCCCTTCCACTGTAATGTTGGGGATGAATATGGCAGATCTGTTGGTATACTAACACCACTATGATCACCTGTGAAGTTGATTGACCTTGTTCCAGCTGGTATTTGTACCTGTTGTCTCATCCTAAGCCTTGTAGTCACTTCTGATATAACCCCTGGTTTAAGCACATCATCTTCTTCATGTCTAACTCTTGACCTACGCATTCTTCCAGGTGTAGGCATGAACCTAAGCCCACTGTACTGACTTGGTTGAGTGGCTTGAGGTGCTGAACAGTTGAAATCATTTTCAACTTGAGGTTCAGCTTCATGTTCTATCAAACAACTTGGCCTCTTCCTTTGCTGCCTTTCTTTTGATTTTTTTTTTTGCAACAAGTGCTGAACTGGTGGCTGCCTACTCAGTTGTGGCAGCAGGTGCTGAACTGGTGGAATCCTGCTCAGTTGTGGCAGCAACCTGCTCAGGTGTGGCAGCATCCTACTCAACTCTTCCTCTCTTACTTTGCTTCTTTCCCTTGATTAAAATAGTTAAAAAAGACAAGTTAGAAATATTCATGTCTAGTATGTAATACTTTGAAGTTAATGTAAAATAATTACTTGACCACAAGTCCTTGCACTATGAGTTGTTTCTTCATAGTTGCTACAAGTCATGATTCTTCCTTTTTTGGACTGTGACCACACTCCTTGTCTTTTAATTGCCTCATCCTTATGCCTATCTCTCTTAAGCTTAGGTCTACCAGCCAATTTCACAAGCTCTGGAGGCTCCATTGCTTGAGATGGTTCAATCTTCCAAAACTTTTCTCCCCTGACAGGCTGTATTTTGTTCCTATAAGTCAGCAAAAATGCCTCCTTACTATACCACCAGTTGATTTCAGTCATTGGATCACCATAGTCACAAAGTATAGCTATAATAGCATGTGGACATGGGATTCCTTTAAGGTCCCATGGCCTGCAAGTGCACTTCTTCACCGCCAAATTAACACAATACTTGTCATATCCTTCTGTTACTTCATAGCCATTTTGACCATTTGCATTTACTTCATAGGCAGTTTGTGCAATCTGCAGGTACTTATTATACAAGTCCATGCATTTTGGACTGAAATCATATCTCCAGCTCCTAACTTCTTCTTCATGTTCTCTTAACAAGTTCATGGTCTTGATTCTGATATCCTCTAGCATCTTGATTATAAGCTTATGCCTTTCATCCACAATCCACTTGTTAAATGATTCAGTCAAGTTATTATCAACCGACTGATTCTTGCATATAGTGTCCATATATGCTCTACACCAGTACTGGGGTGGGTACCTCAACAAAGCCTCTGCAACATCTTTGTTCAAGTCACCTAATTTTCCTAGCTGATCCTTGAAATATTCAACATATGAGCACCATGCACACCACCATAAAAGCTTCTTGTTTTCCCCAGTGTTGAACTGTTTGCACCAGTTAGACTCAATATGTCTAACACAGTACCTATGATGTGACTGGGGAAGAACTGTTTTGACTGCATCAAGTAGTCCTGCAGAACAAACAAAGATGTTCAGAATTAATTATCAAGTAAAAAGTAATTTGAAGATTGAATAACAAATTAGCAATTTCAGAAAACTTCACCTTTTGCATATCTGACATGCAGGTGATTCCTTCCCCTTCCTTGAGGTCCAAAGAAGATTGCAGCAGCTGTAGGAACCAATTCCAAGTATTTTTGTTCTCCTTATCAACAACTGCCCATGCCAATAAAAATGATTCTGTGAATCTTGGCCAACTGCTACTAACAGCTGGCCTTTGTCTTTGCCCAAAAGGTACCATCCAAACCAATAAAAGGTCTCAATCCTAGATTGAAACCCATATTCAAAGCATGAAAACACACATACATTCTCAAGAACCTTCTTCTTCCTTCTTCAAGTGCACTCTTTGAAAGTGTAACAACCACATCACTACCAAGGTTACTTTCTCTCAATTCATTAGCATAAGCCTCTAATTTATTGTACTCATATGAAAAACTACCATCTAGTGACTCCAATACCATCCTCTTTTCCCTCTTGCACTTCCCATGACTAACATTTAGCTCAAAGTTTCTCTTCAAATCTAACATCATCTCCCTAACCTTGTACTTAGGATTATCTTGTAAGTTCTTCTTGAAATATTATGCAATGGTACTAAAATCAATAGTCTTGTTATCAAATGCAGTGCCACAATCATGTTTAGAAGATAAATTCTTGATTTTAACGCTACCAAACTTTTCTTTTGATATAAAGCAAACAAAGGGACAACCAACAATATCACAAGTATACCTAAGCCTTTGTAGGTCACTTTTCTCCAATTTCAATCTTTTCTTATTAGCCAGGGAATATAACTTCATACACTTCCTAGCTTCTGGTATGTCCTTAAAGGACATACCTTTGTATAGCTCTTTGAAGTCACTAAGTTTTTCATTCATTTCCCTTTTCTTTTATGCTTTAAGTGCTTCTAATTCTTCAGAATTGTATCCTTCAGAATCAGTACTAGAGTCAGATCCTACATCACTTAAGATACAATTAGTACCAACATCATCCACAATTTTATTAGATTCTTCTTCATATCATTCAATATTAGGAATAGAGTAAATAGGGGGCTCACATTCATCTACACCATATAGGTTCACTACATTGAATTCAATGCATAATAACCTTTGTAAATTTCTAATACCATCATCCCTTTCAATCACATAAAATTTACCAGATGGGGCAGCAACTATAAGTTGCTGAACCCCTAAAATTCCTAGCTCATTTGTGAATTCATTGACTATGTCTATGTATGAAAGTAAGTCAGAGTCATAACCTGTCCAAGTCTTCACCAATTTTCCTGTGGAGACAACTTTAGGCTCAATAACCCAATCACCATCGTAATTGAATATTAAGTCAATTAGCACCATCTCCAACAACCTATAAAACACAACAGAAAAGAATAATAATTAATGTATAAGTCAGTAGTGAGAATGAATAATTAATGCCAAAAAAAATTTATTTTTTATGACAAGAGGTCCCTCCCCCCCCCCCCCCCCCCAAACAAAAAATCCAACATATCCGAATACTTTAATCAAATGGTCACACAATTGGTGACCATCGTTGTTAATAAACAAAGAAAAAGTTCAGAATCTTCAGAAAACATAAATATACTTTACGGAAAAGGACAAAGAAAAAACCCCACATAACCCCCACAAAAAATCCCACAAAACCCCAACAATAAATAAAGAACAAAGACGTAAACCACGCATGCAAGCACTAGAAACAGACAAGAAATAAGGATATACCAATGAAATTTCATAAACTTTAGTTAGATGTAGATTAAATCTAAGAAATCAAAACCCTAGCATAAAAACCCTAAAATACGAAAAGAAAACTAAAAAATTGCAAAACTAACATGAATAATGTAGAAAAGACGAATTATTTTCATGGAGGAAGGTATTACCTTTATGGAATTTCTTCACTTCAAATCGTCTATCAACAAAGCTGTGAGAGTATTTTCATGTTCTAGATAGTTAGTGAGAGAAGAAAAAGAACCGAGAAAATGAAATGGACGAAATGAGTATTATTTGGTTTATAAATGACGGGTCGCGTGTTATGGGTTGGTGGGTTTCATGGAGCGAGTCGTCTCTTATGCGCCCAGATTTGAAAAGAGGCAAGGATGGATGCCACATGACACCTCCGTCAAACTAAGGGCAGATTTGTTAGGATAGTTGGACGGTAGGGACTTTTATGGCCCAATAGTATAACGGGGGATGATTTTAAATAATTTACCATAGTACATGGATATATCAGACCCTTTTCCATAAAATTTATATGCTTACAGATTCTATGAGGTAAAACATGTGATTAAGTGTATTTCATCTAGTACTTCCTTGTATACGATATTCCTCGTGTATGTTCCTTCCATCAATTTTGATTTTTCTGTCATAACCAGGACTCTTGTGGTTGATATTGATATTCCTCTTGAAAGTTCAACATAAAATTATTCATGTGAGAATATATGTTGTGGTAGATAAAATCCAATATGGGAATTGTTTGACCCTGTGCTTTGGACCTATAATATGAATATATCATGTAGTATGATTCTAGGACATAACCAGTAACCAATATATTGCATTATATTCTCTACATTTTATAAAACATGTATATATCATAAAATATTTCTTAGGAAGTTACCTGTGCATCAAGTAATAATCCATAATCTTGACTAACTTTATCTCTTTGGATTTTTTTTATTACTTCATTTGGTATTAATGCAATATTTTTATTTTCTGCCTTCATGGTATCACACATGTATTTTAGTTTCTGTTATTAAACTGTCTAATATATTTAAAGGTGAAAAAAATTAGTACAATATTGTATGAACGTAAGTATGATCAGTGAAATATACAGAAAGATGTAGACATCACGATTGTAGCTCTGTCAAGGATTCACGCATAAACATGTAACTGAATGAATGTCTGAGGCTTTGAGCAAAGAGGTTACCCAATCATTATGGAGTGGAAAGAGCTAACAACAGGTAAAGATAATGAAAATAACTTTTTCAGAATTAACTAATTACTTGCTCGTAGTACATGTAAATTTTTGAGTGAGGATATTACAGTTTTGCAAATGGTAAAATCACCATCAAAATCGGATAATCAAATAGTATGAAAAGGAATAAAGTTAAGATATGAGCATAATTATCATATGCTGGTGTATTCTTCAAAAATTTTATAGCAAAGTTTGTCATACATATCCTAAACTTAGAAGTCAGTATGATAAAGTTATGTTGTAGAGCTTGCGATTCCAAGGGTCCAATAGTTCATACCGCAAGAAAGTTATGCATGACTTATAAAGCAACAGTATTATCATAAGTAAAACTTTGATACATTCGAAAAAAAATGTACGGTACCAAATTGCGGAGATCTGTTACTTTTTGAATTGTTGGATAAATTAGTATATTACTAACATGAATAGTTGATAATAGATAATTCCCTACTTAAATAAGGAAAAAGTTTAGAATAGATATAAAGCGAAGGACTGATTTTTCATCTTTCATCTTTTCAAGAATTTCGCCGATATTTTCAATAAAATTACCCCCATAAAGTAACAACTGTATAATGAAATCTATACTTTAAAATTTCCAATTAAATTAACTACGGTTTGTTATTCATGTATATATAGTACGTGAAATGATCATTTTTCATTGAAATATGTATTTTTAGCTTGCCTTTCATTTGTAACTATTATCTTTCTTCTCCTGCTTTGACCTTCTCCAATAAGCGGTTCACTGTAAATAACATGCATACTATGAGATTAAAATTAATAATAAGTATCAAGTATTTGTGTACGAAAATAATTTGTTTATTCCTATAAAGATTTACATAGTGCCGAAGAATAGCATGAGTATATAGTAGGTTCCAAAATTTAACTTCCAGTTTGCAGAATCTTAATCAAAGCACTATTATATTAGCACGAGCATACAAAAAACGGAAAAGGGCCAAAACTGACCCTAAACTATAGTTTCAGGGTTAAAAATACTCTTCGTCTACCTATTGGGCTATTAGCATCCCTAATGTTATTTTCCTGGTCCTTACATGCCACTCTGACTAGCGGCTCGTAATTAAAAAAAGGTTAATGAATAAGAAAATTTTCATTGGCCTATTTTGAAACAAGGGACCCCTTTACATATCCGATCTGGTGAACCGTACCCGCCCCAAAAAAACCCACCCCCTCTGACCCAAAAACAAATAACCTAAATATATAAAATACGGATTACACCTTATTTCTTAGCCATCGTTCTTCTCTCCTCTTTGTAGACCAAATTTCCCATCTCCCACCTCTCAAATTGAATTCTCAACTTCAACAAAATCAGGTCGGTGTCCTCTATAATTTTGGGATCTTCTACTTCTTCTCGTGAATCAGTTCAGTCCGCAAATATTTTTGCGGATTGATTGCCAGCAAGTTTATTGTATGACACCTATGAATGGTGGTCATAGATTCTTCAAATGTCCTCATCCTGAAGGCATTGCTTGTCGTTATTGGGAATGGCGCGATGAAGAACTTCCACCCCATGTGTCAATATTTATCCGCACTCAAAAGATTTCATGGATGCCCTTCGTAAAGAAATGAAAAATTTGAAGAAGACCCTGGATGAATTGTTAGGTAGTAATGCTGCATATTTGAAGAAAATGACTTGCTTGGAGAAGAAAGTGTCCAACTTGGAATCAAATTTGAAACGATGGAAAAAATTTCTATTGTTGTCATGGGCCTTTTTTTGTTTGTTTTGTAGCCATGAAGACCATGTGTTGACATTGAAGTTGCACATTTCCTTTGTTGTATTACGTTAATGACTTGGTCAAATGAAGTTGTGTGGGTGTTAAATGTTAGTTGGTGTCCAGTTCCATCATCTTTGTTGTTGTGGATGTCGTAAAAAAATTTGCAGGTGCATTGCAATGTACCCAACTCAGTTAGCTTTTTTGTTTGTCAATGAACAAATATGCAGTTTTGTAGTAATTATTGTCGTGTTCAATCAAATAAATTTGACTATTGTCCATTATAATCTCTATCCTTTTTTGTTTTTTTTGGATCATCTGTTTTTGGTTTGTGATACACTATAACATACGAATAGCTAGGAAACATTATATGAACATTGAAATTGCACTTGATTATCTGCACAGGAAACATATGGGAAGTGCACTAGAAACATATGTGAAGTGCTTTGGAAACACTATGTGGACATGGAATTGCAAAGAAATTAATCATGCAACAATCACATAAGAGATTCATTAAAGATAGATAATTGGAGGACATTTCTCATAGATAATTAATAACCATAAAGATTTAAGAATGCTGTTACACCGTTTCACCACAATTAAGCCCATCAAAAAATATTTTGGGGTGAATCAACACAGCACCGTTCATAACTGATTCACCAAAAAAATAACAAAAAAAGTGAAGTTTGAATTGTCAGACCTCATTTTCCCCGTAGGGGATAGGGAGTTTTTTCGTGATAATAATTCAAATTGGATAATTTATTTTATTCAGAGTCGCCATTTGGAATATTTATGGTGTCCCAAGTCACCGATTTATTTTAAAATCCCAAATCGAGGAAAGTGACTCTATTTATGGTCCGCGAACACAGAAGGCCGGGTAAGAAATTGGAGAAGGTGTTAGGCAATCCCGAGTTCCGTAGTTTTAGCACGGTCTCTTTAATCATACATGGCTTGATTAAATTGTTTATTACTCATTTAGAGCCTACGTACATTTTTATCTTTTACTGCTTTTTAATTTGTAACGAATCACGCGTACGTGTATTCATTTGTTTGGTTATTCATAATTACGGAATTATATTAAAACGAGTCACGCGTACATGTACTCATTTTGTTAGACGCATCAAGAATCATGTCACGCGTACGTGTACACAATTAATAATGCTTTACTAATTACCAAGATTATTTAGCCAAACTCGCGCGAATGTGTACCTCGAATCGACATCGGAAAACTCGAAACCCAAACTCAAATCTACTGTTCACTCGATTTTCTTTAAATTGAAATTCGCCCTCCCTCATACTCCCGTTCTCTCACTGTCGTTGTCCACCTACCCGAAACAACCGCAATCTTACCAAAATCCAATTTTGATGATTTTTGTTTCAACTCTGAAGGATCAACTCAAATGCTTCTATCCACATCAATGTGGGTGAAACAATCCTGCCATTTACTAATGGGTCACGATAAACACCACCTTCAGATTTGTAATGAGATAATTCAGAATCGAAATTGATTAATTCTGCAGCCATAATATTCTGATTGGAACCACGCACAGTAGCCTCCAATTACTGTGTAGAACTGTCGAAGCCAAGGAAAAGAGCATCTTGCGGGAGTGAGGAATCTTTCTCTCAATGGAGGGGGTGAGGCTCTAGCCTTTTTAGCAGATTAGGTTTTTTGCCTCCTTTGATTTTAGTCCGTCCTTTCCCATGAGTAAATGTGCGTTTGCCTTTATAATTTTGAGGGAAAGAAGATGATGAAAGTCTGAAGGGGGAAGCGGAAACGGCTGAAGACAGGTGTGTAAGAAAATTAGGTTAGCTCTATATAGAGGGAATTATGGTATATTTTAGAGATGAGGGGATATTGGGTAGTGGGCTTGGCCGAATTTGGGCCTCTTTTGGGCTAAGTCAAGCTCAAAATAATAGTTTTCTCCCAAAAAAAAGACAAAATTAGTCCAAAATTATTCTTCTTATCCTCTTTTTTTTTTTTGAAAAAATATAATCTCAATACTATTTTTGCATTTTTTAATTTTATGAAAGGTAGATAAACTAAAAATAAATAGATAAAATATCAATTAGCTAAATAAAAGAATTTTTTTAATTTTTATTTTTATGATAAAATAAAGTAAAAGAGTCAAAACTAGTTAAAATAGCGATACTAAACCTAAACTAAATATTTAAAGGCTAAAATGTGTAAAACCTCGGGGAGGGTCAAAAATTACATGTTTATAGCTGCCCCTCTTTGACTGAAAATACGAAGAATTTTTAGACAAAGAACGACGAGACATGTTGTTTGACCTGACCCTTATTTAGAGAGATCAAAAACTAAAAGAAAATAGAATGTGACCGAGCCTTGGTATCTGAGCTGCCTACATATCCTTAGCTATAAAGGAATCATGTCACGTGTAGTTCAAAAGTGAATGACGTGATGGAGTGTTCGGAGAGGACGAGAGAGTCGAGTGAGGTTCTGGTCCGCGGTCCTGTTATTACATAAAAATGAAAAAGAACTGAATAATCCTATCAGCTATGAGTTACAAGATTCCTATCTATAAGCCTTCTGAAGCTTGACCTTGAGTCTTGAATGGTTCTTTATGCAGGCTTTTGATTTGAACCTTAATGCTAGCTAGCTGCAGGTGCTGGTTCATTCTTC
This sequence comes from Nicotiana glauca, assembly GCA_026770625.1. NCBI lineage: Eukaryota > Viridiplantae > Streptophyta > Magnoliopsida > Solanales > Solanaceae > Nicotiana > Nicotiana glauca. Next base: position 24,098 of record MU729336.1, read on the forward strand.
CATGGCTTCTTCGGATCAAGACCAGACATGTAGTGCTCGTGACTTCAGCCATGTCTTGAGCAGTTCACATCTGTCATCTACTTCTGCATTTTGGATTCACTTTTTTTTTTAAATTCTGGAATGAGACTACTTCTGTTGGTCATCTCGGACTATTGACTCGCATTCTTGCCGCGAGTTTCTGCTACTTCTAACTTGAATTGAATTTTGAAATGACTTCACTTGTTCTCCAGATGGGCGCCTGCTACTGACTTAAAATTTGAAGTAACTCTAAAATGAATTCCCTCGCTCTCCAGGTGAGCGCCTGCTACTACAGCAAAACAGACAAAACAAAAGAAACTTTTCTGCCCCAGTTTGCACTAGGAAGATTTGTGAGTTGTTAGCAGACCTATGAATCACCTATGCTATTGATGAAGGATGCAATTGACGACTCGACTAGGATGTACGTCTCCTGTGAGTAAAACTAAGAAAATTTCGACTAGCAAATACGTTTACTAAAAAAACCTGAATGACCCGGACTAGGAAGTGCGTCTCCTAGGGTAAAACTTGAATGAACAAAACTAGGAAGTACCTCTCCTAAAAAGTATAACCTGAAAGACCCAGACCAGGAAATGCACCTGCTAGGGGTAAAACCTTTAAGCTAAAATTAGGAACTGCATCTCCTAAAGAAATAAAATCCGAAAAAACCAAACTTGGAAGTGCGTCTCCTAGATTTGAGATTGAGCTTGCAGAAAACTATAAACTAAGCTTGACTAAAGTAAAAATTGACCCTATTCTCCAGGTGGGGCCCCTGATTTCAAGAAAACTAAAGATTAATCACTTAAGAAAACTAAAAATTGACCCTTTATTTTTTCAAATCCAGACTTCCTTTAAAAAGAAAATAATTATTATCCTAGGAGATAATTCATCATACTAGGTTTTAATCTTAGGAAAAAGATTCATCAGACTAAGATTTTTATCCTAGGAGAAAGTTTCATCAGACTATGTTTTCTATCTTAGGAGAAAGATTCATCAGACTAAGATTTTGATCCTAAGAGAAAGTTCCTCAGACTAGGCCACTTTTCTTCTCTTTTTTTTTACGGTATCTTAGGAGAAAGATTCATCAAACTAAGATTTCTATCCTAGGAGAAAGTTCATTAGACTAGGTCTCCTATCTTAGGAGAAAGATTGATCAGACTAAGACTTTCTATCCTAGGAGAAATTTGATCAGACTAGGTTTTCTTATCTTAGGAGAAAGATTCATCGGACTAAGACGTTTATCCTAGGAGAAAGATTCATTAGACTAGGTTTTTATTTAATTTTTTATCTTAGGAGAAAGATTCATCAGACTAAGATTGTTTATCCTAGGAGAAAATTCATCAGACTAGGTTTTCTTATCTTAGAAGAAAGATTCATCAGACTAAGACGTTTATTCTAGGAGAAAAATTCATCAGACTAGGTTGTTTTTGGTTATCTTAGGAGAAAGATTCATCAGACTAAGACTTCGATCCTATGAGAAAGTTCATCAGACTAGGGCTTTTTATCTTATGAGAAAGATTCATCAGACTAAGATTTTTATCCTGGAAGAAAAATTCATTAGACTAGGTTTTCTTATCTTAGGAGAAAGATTCATCAGACTAAGATTTTTATTGAGAGGAAAATCCATCAGAACAGGATGTATTACCATAGGAGGGAAAATGTGAAGAGCAATGGCAAGATTTTATGCACACTAGCAAAATAATTAAAGGCAAAAGTTGAGAAACTTTCCTTCGGCGGCTCTTCTTTTCTTTTCTTTTTCTTTTTTTTTTAAACCACTTTCCTTGCACTGTTTTGTTCCTGTTTCAAAAAGAAAATTTTGTCAGTTTTAAAAGTGGTGGTCGGTTTGTGGCCTTAAGTCCTGGGCAGCTTGGCTTTGTGATCATCCGGCTTTTGGAAGACCGAATGTATCGGCAATTGGATGCACTAATGGGAGACTTTGTTGTTGCTTTCAAGAGACTTTTGCTCTGTATCAACCCGGATTGTTTCACACCCAGTACTATTTTGTATTACTGGCTCAATCAACCTTATCCCAACTGGAGATCTTTGCTTAGGTGACCTTTTCTGATATCTTAAATGACTTCTTGCTTTTTGAGCAATTTGTCTGTCAGAGAGAATCACAACTGGTAAGTGCCTTTTGCATGATGTGCATACTTCATAGTCCTTGTTCGGTATTATAGAGAATCCCTAATTAACCTTGAGGTTATCTTTCCTTTCTTTAGCTAAGTATGCTGACAAAAGTCTTTTGGGGGGAGGGGGGACCTTTGCATGAATCCTCAAAGTATGTTAACTATAACAATTGAGTGCACTGGCCAAATTTACTTTGTGCAACTGAAAAGCTGGTAGCAGATTTTGAAATCTTTTCTTGCTTGTTTTGACAAGGATTGACTCTGAGTGAATGAACACAATGATGCAAAGAAACAAGATTAACAAGAAATGCCCATGTCGGGAAGTATTGAATAGTAAAAGAGAAGATTGGACTTAACGGCCTGATCTATCAAACTGATCCAATCTTCTCTTTTACTATTCTTATGACCTTTGAAGTCGGGCTTGTTCGTGCCAATCCTTTGCATCATCTTCACCACTCACTTTTGACTTGTGGTGCCCCGGGGGATTTTCACCAACAAGTCTCTCTCATTTATTCATCTTTGATTACCGTCGTCTTATAGTGCCCGTGAGGATTTTCACTAGTAAGACTCTTTTTTTTTCCTTTCCCATTCTTCTTTCTTTTGTGAGCAACTTGACAGTGTTCTATGTCGTATGACAATTGCTGCTCATTGCATGCGTCTCTTGGCAGTCTTGAAGGCATATCGGGAGGTCTTTATTTGGAAATTTTTGGATAAAGTTTGAAAGAAGGGTCGACATAAAGGCTTAAAGCAGGCACAAAATGAGGAGTTGTAGACTTACAACTCTTGGAATAGACTTCTTCAAAAGTGAAATAAAATCTTTGCCCCAGTTTTAGATACTGGGGATTTTTTTTCTTTATCTTCTGAATTCTTATTTGGTTGGACCGAACCATGTATGGCTTCCTACATATCCTTTTTTTGAAGAAATCAGGTCAAACATAATTCAAACCTCTGACCTAACTATTTTTTTCCATCTTTCTTTCTGTATATCTTTTTTTTTCTTTTTTTCTACAGCTTCTATTTTCCGGGGGCATGGACCTTTGACTGTTTTTTTTCTTTTTTTGTCTTAACTTGAACTTTCTAAGAGTTGCCCCAGTTTGTACTCTTGGGGCATGGACTTTTTTTTATTATTTTTTTCATTTTCATTTTTATTGGAGTTTTAACTCTAAACTTGATTCCAAAAGAGGGTGGTCGAAGAAATAACACAGGCTCAAAAGGGGTAGAGAAGGGTATAAAGTATTGAGATAGCAGAAAAAAATAGCATCCAAGCCTCGAGAACGCCAAACATAGTATCCTTTCATGAACACATCTATCTTCTTGGTGTGTCGTGGTCGAAAGACATTTTCCATCCATTAATATCAAACTTTCGAACAAACTTCAATTGATTCTTCCTCAACTCGACCTTCATAGTGATTTGAAGGTAAAGATCATTAACCTCCACGGGTATGATTATTTTAGTTCCACATGAATTTTACTTGAGCTTAATTCCAAAGTCTTTTGACTCTTAATTCATCCTCATAAGTGTCTTTTTCTCAGTTATCCAATTCAAGCTTAAATCAAATTTCTAAGATCTAGCTATCGATTCCGCATGCATGTCATGTTACTACAACTAGAGGCAAAAGAACTAAACATGGAATGACAGAAAAGGACAAACTGTATTTAATTGAGTAAAGGATAGAAGGTTTGACAATAAGAAAAACAATCTAAAATCCGAACTACAACCTTGAAATAACCAGACACTAAAAATAACAATAGAACAAACAGACAAGACTCACACAGACAAAATAAAGGGATAGAAGAGGTTGACTCAGTAAAACAAATAAAATCTGGATCACAATCCTGAAACAACCTAGATAACAGAAAAAACATCAAAAAAAGCTACCAAGATTCCTTCCTAGTAAGGAGAGAATGACTTTTAAATTGCTAAGATTGACATTTAGCCACAAATTTGCTCATCAGAATCACCGTGGCCTTCTCCAATTTCAGTCGGCAAGTTCTTAAGAGGATTCTCATACTCCATATCACCAGGCATCATCCCTACAAAGTGTGCATCAGCATGTGTAGGTAAAGGATTCTGCGTGATATTCTGGGTGTCACTGTCTTGGATCACAATAAGCTTTTCCTGGATCATCCTTTCTATTTCTCTTTTCAAATCCCGACAGCTTTCAACATTGTAGTCCTGGGCATTAGAATGGTATTCACGCCTTTTAGAAGGGTCAAAGCTTCTTGCATGGGGGTCCACATGATTTGGAGGAATAGGTGCAATCATGTCATAATGCTTTTAACTTCTTAAACAAGCTTGCATAGGACCCTCCTATTGGTGTAAAATTATCTTTCAACCTTTGTTCCCCTTTATACCCCTTGCTTGGATATGGGTTATAGGGCAGTTGAAAATTTTATGGAGGCTGGTGGAGATTTTGTGATGCTCGTGCTCGCCTTCTTGGGTGATTTGGTGGCTGGACAACATGCAATAGATTATTATGAGTTCTGAGGTGGATAGTAGTGCTCAGGAGCATCACCGGAAAACAGACGAGGCTAGTCATACCTTCGAGATGCTCTCCTAGTACCTCTTCTTGACCCTGATGTCATCATGATTTCTTCGTCCTTCTCATTCGTGTCACTAAAATTATCAAATTCAATCTAGAAAACCTGAGTTGCGGCTTTGAGAACTGCTTGACTTATAATTCTGCCTGTCCTAAGACCATTCTCAACCATTTCCCCCATCTTGATTGCCTCAAAGAAAGATTTTCCCACTCCAGACATCATGTTTTGAAAATAATCTGGATCTTGAGCCTGAAAGAAGACAGTGATTAGCTCGTGGACATCTATGGGTGGCTTAACTCTAGCCGCTTGCTATCTCCATTTAATGGCATATTCCCTGAAATTTTCAGTTGGTTTCTTCTTCAGGTTTGAAAGGGAATTGCGGTCTGGAGCGATGTCGATATTTTATTGGCTGTTTGACAAAGGCCTGGTCCATGTCATCCCAATCATATCAGCGAGATGTGTCTTGACCCATAAACCATTCGGAGGCTACACCCGTAAGGCTCTCCCCAAAATAAGCCATCAGTAATTCTTCCTTTCCTCCCGCGCCTCTTAGTTGATTGCAATACCTTTTCAGGTGGGCTATGGGATCTCCATGTCCATCATAATTTTCAAATTTGGGAGTCCTGAAACCAAGTGTCAAGTGGACATCGGGGAACATACATAAATCCTTGAAGGCAATACTCTTCTGACCTGCCAACTCTTGCATGTTTTTCGACTGTTGTTCTAAGCTTTTCACTCTTTGGGTCATTTCTTTCTATGCCATCTTTCGACCAGGCTTCTCAATCTTTGCAGGAAGATCAAATAGGTATGAGTGATACTCAGGAGAGCGGGACTGTTCTTGCTGGGTACCAAACTGTGACTCATGAGTTTTCCTCTGCTCCACTGTCGGCTGTAGGATGGTGAAGATGGGCATAACAATAGTGGTAGTTTGATTGATTGTCAATGGAAAACTTTGAGAAAATGTAACAGAAGTTCCAGTTGCAATCGTACAGTTGGGATAAGGACTGAATCCAGGTGGATATAATTGATCAGACAATGAGACCGGAGTGGTAGTTGTCGACATGGGTGTGAACTCTGGGGAACCATGAATAGAAAAAGGCATTCCTTGGCTATTGTCCCATGCTTGACACATTTCAGTCATTTTCTATTTCAGTACTCTATTTTCCTTAACCACAGTAGACTTTTGCTAAATCCTCTGACCTTGAGTCTCTTGAGCACTAGTAACAGCTTCGATGTCAGTTGTCATTGACATTTTTTCCTTGGATCTTGTGAATTATGGATGTGTTGCCAGCTTACCACAAACCGACCACCTCAAAATTTCTTCACAATTCAAAACAAACTACATGTTAGAATGGTCATTCTTCTTCTTCTTCTTTTCTTTTCTTTATTTATTTTCTTTTTTTTTTGTTTCTTTTTTCCTTTTAGACCATTCGATCGAACTTGATGTGGGTTGCCTACATATCATGACGCCACATGAATAAGGTCTTTGCGTAGTTTGGGAAGATTAGGAATAAAGTAAATAAACTAACTCTTTTTTTTTGGATTTTGATTTTTTTTTGAATTTGAAAAAAAAAACTTCTAAAGAAGAAAGAAAATATCTTTAAATTTTGGACTTTTATGTTAAAATTATGAAAGAAATACTTCTAAAGAAAATATTTTTAATCTTGAATTTTCTTTTCAATTTATGAAAGAAGAATGAAAATATTTTTGGATTTTGAAAAGAAATTAAAAGAAAATATTTTTGTATTTCTAAAAATTGGGGTCTAAAAGAAAGACTTTCTAAAGAAGGAAGCAATGGAAAATATTTTTGTATGTTTTTTTGAAAATTGTGGGCCGGAACCGATGAGGTTTGCCTACGTATCTCACATTTCGTGAGAATCAGACCCGCGTAATTCGTCCAATTTTGACATAATCGGGAGAAGCATGTTATTGACTCATTTTGAAATGACCCTTTTTCCTTTTCTTTTTCAACTTTTTTTTTTGAAAAATTGCGGCAGAGTTTCAGGCCATTTTCAAATACCGGAGTTTTCAGAACCGGGCTTTATTTCCTTCCTACATCACTCTTGGTTTTTTCTTGATTTTTTCATTAGTTGGTCAACATGCAAGCCGAAACAAATAAATGTACACATAGCACATAAGATGCATCAGGATAGTCTGTTATTTTGGGTATACCTGTCCTAGACGAACCCAATCCCTGTGTCGAGTCCTCAAGGTCAAATGTACGTGATGCAAACAAATGTTCTTATTAGGGATCCGGTATGAGGCTATGTTATTCTAGGTTTTACCTGGGGTTGTGTTCTAGACTTGGCTTACCCAAGCGGACAACTCGAGCCGAGGTGGGGGCAACGTACCAGGAGCACGAAAGTGTACCCGGCCTAGTTACTGACCCAGCCTCGTTCTAATTGGTTTGACATCTAATAGAAAAGTGGGCCACGCTAACATGTGCACCATATTTTTAGAAGACTCGGAAGGGAGACGTAAGAAGACAATTTAATACAGCTCAAACAATATCAAAGCGGTAAATAAGTGGCAATTAGCACATTAGGTCCACTAATACAACAATACCAACAAACAATAAAGACAAGCATAGATCACATTTAACAAGCTCGAATTCTGAACCCTGCGAAACCAGAGATTTTGGGTTCGATCCCTAGCAAAGTCGCCAGAGCTATCACATCTCCTTTTTCCCGAAGGGGATAGGGAGTTTTTTTTAATTAAAGTGACAATAATCGAAATGAGATTATTTATTTTATTCAGAGTCGCCATTGGAATATTTATGATTTTCCAAGTCACCAGTTTATTTTAAAATTCCAGATCGAGGAAATTGACTCTATTTATGGTCTGCGAACATAGAAGACCGAGTAAGGAATTCTGTTAACCCGGGAGAAGGTGTTAGGCATTCTTGAGTTCCGTGGTTTTAGCACGGTCGTGTTAATAATACATGGATTAATTAAATTATTTAATTACTCATGTAGAACCTACGTACATTTTTACCTTTTACCGCTTTTTAATTTAAAACAAATCACACGTACGTGTATTTATTTGTTTGGTTATTCGTAATTACAAAATTATCTTAAAATGACTCAACGCGTACGTGTACTCATTTTTTTGGCGCGTCAAGAATCATGTCATGCGTATGCGTACACAATTAATAATGCTTTATTAATTATCAAGATTATTTAGCCAAAGTCGCGCGAACACGTACCTCAAATCGACACCGAAAAACTCGAAACCCAAACTCGAAGCTACTGTTCACTCGATTTTTTAGATTGAAATTTGCCCTCTCTCTTATTCTCATTCTCTCACTATCGCTGTCCACTGCCTGAAACACCGCAATGTTACCAAAATTCAATTTTGATGATTTTTGTTTAGTCTTTGAAGGATCAACTCAAATGCTTCTATCCACATCAATGTGGGTGAAACAATTCTGTCATTTACTAATGGGTCACGATAAACACCACCTTCAGTTTTGTAATGGGATAATTCAGAATTGAAATTAATTAATTTTGCAGCCATAATAATCTGATTGGAATCATGCATAGTAGCCTCCAATGGCTGAGTAGAATTGTCAAAGCCAAGGAAAAGAGCATCTTGTGGGAGTGAGGAATTTTTCTCTCAAGGGAGGGTGTGAGGCTCTAGCCTTTTTTAGTATATTAGGTTTTTTGCCTCCTTTGCTTTTAGTACATCCTGTCCCATGAGTGTATGTGCGTCTGTCTCTGTAATTTTGAGGGAAAGCAGATGATGAAAATCTGAAGGGGGAAGGGGAAATGGCTGAAGACAGGTGTGTAAGAAAATTAGGTTAGCTCTATATAGAGGGAACTAGGGTATATTTTAGAGATGAGGGGATATTGGGTAGTGGGCTTAGCCGAATTTGAGCCTCTTTTGGGCTAAGTCAAGCTCAAAATAATAGTCTTCTCATAAAAAAACAAGACAAAATTAGTCTAAAATTATTCTTCTTATTTTTTTGTGGAAACATATAATATCAATACTATTTTTGTATTTTTAAATTTTATGAAAGGTAGACAAACTAAAAGTAACTAGATAAAATATCAATTAGCTAAATAAAAGAAATTTTTTTTTGTAATTTTTATTTTTATGATAAAATAAAGAAAAAGAGTCAAAACTAGCTAAAATAGCGATACTAAACCTAAACTAAATATTTAAACGCTAAAATATGTAAAACACTGGGGAGGGTAAAAAATTACATGTCTATATGAATCAGTCATTACAAAACATTCAAGGATCTAAATGAAGTGACTGCTACTTAGAGGCAGTTTTGGCCCTCTTAGCCTTTAGCTTGACAAATCTTGCTTCCATTTCGGCTATCAATTGGTTTGAAGTAATAGCTGCTTTGCCTTTCCAAGACACCTTTTTTGGTGAATAAGGCAGATTAGGAGGCAAATTTACACTAGTTCCATCTTCCTTGGAACTAATCTTCCTGGTACCAGTAGGTTTTTGGAGCAACTTTCTTTGTTGAAGCATAGTAAAAGCTTCAGATATCACCACTGGCCTCAAATCCGAATCTTAATCATCTCCATCTCGAGTAGCATCATCAATATCATCTTCATCTACTAGCATGTTCGGAGGTGTAATAGCTTGTTTATTTGTTTTCTTAGTTGTAGCAGGTTTGTGTTGAGCATCTTTGTTTGCTTAACTGTTTTGTTGAGCATATTTTTTTGCTTGCCTGGGCAGTTGAGCAGCTTTCTTTATTTGACTGGGGAGTTGAGCAGCCTGAGTTAGTGGTTCAGAAGCTCATAGTTTACTCGAAGACACATTGCATCCAGGAGTAGGCATGAAGGCAAAGTCTGAATTTTGACTGTCTTGAGGTAATGCTGTATGGTGGGCTGGGCTGGGATTGGGACCGGACTGGGCCCGCGGTCTTAATGGGCTAAACGGTCCTGCGGGTCGGTCTTGGTGGGCGGGTCCCCAATGGTGCAGGAGGCCCGTGGCGGGCCGGTTCACTTCTTTAAGCCCACAAGCCCGGGACTCCTAAGCCCGGGACCGGCAGGCGGGCCTGGGCCGGTTCAACCGGGCCTAATGACTATTTTTAAAAAAAAAGACCAACGGTTTGATTTTTAAAATCTAGCCGTTGGCCTTCATAATTTATCCATTGGCCACTTTAAAAAATAGCCATTTGGCCCCCAAACTTTATTTTAACACCAAACTTTATATAATTATACTTTTTCCCAATTCTCAACTATAAATACCCCCTCATTCTTTCATTTTTACTCACCAATTCATCAATCTCTCTCAATCTCTCTCAATCTATATCTAATTTCTCTTCTATAATTGTTTATTTTATTATTGCAATTTCATGAAAAATTGTGAAGTTGGTGAAATGAAGTATTCAAGTCTTCAAGTCTTTAACGATTTTTAATTTTCAAAAAGTTATTCGGCAATTCGGTAAACTTGTTCCAACCCTTAAGTTTTAAGAATATATTTTTGTGTGTTTTAGTTTGCATAATTATAATTAATATGGCATTTTCTTTGAAAAAAATATTTGGTGGTAAGGGAAAAGCTAAAATTGGTGAAAGTAGTCGCCAACCTATTACCCTTCCCCAGGCTCCCCGACCCAGACCTGTTACCCGTCTTGCTGCTCCTATTATTCTTGATAGTGATAACCCTTGTTTTTAATTTTCTGATAGTGAATTTTTTCATAATGTTGCACCAAGTCAAAGATTAAATGAAGAAGTTATGAATTTTCTTTATCCTAATGAAACTATCTTAGAAAATGATGAGGAAAATGAGGATGTAGATGAAACCCAACCAGATTTAGATGATACACCTACTAGTCCTGTTAATAACCCAACTGATGCACCGCCCGACCCACCTGTAGAAATCCCTACGTTTAATAGACAACCTTCTAAACGCCCAGAAACATCAAGACTTGAGGTGCGGTCAAGGGCACATCTTCCACAGTTTGAGAACATTCTCCTTGGAAGAAATTCTTGTGCTTACCATGAACCTATAAGAGTTAAAACATGTGCTTAATATGGAATAGCTAACATTAAGTTTGAGTTGATCCTCCATATCCACTCTCATGTCATTGGAGTCACAATCAGTACCAACCTCTAATGTGCCAATATTTTGTTCATTTTACTGAATAATGTTAGGAGCTGTTATTTGTTCTTCACCTTCGTGTACAACAAATAACTGAACCACATTGAACTTGGCAGATAGTACAAATATTAGTTTTCTAATTCCCTCATCACCCTCAACCATATAGTATCTACCTGAAGACGCGACCCTGTGACTAAAATCTGTTTCACCTCCTTAACCTAAGGACTTCAGTGTATTTAACACAAATATCAATATAAGACAGCATATCCACATAATATCCCTGCAACACATGATTCAGATTTTTAATGTAAACTACATAAGGTTTCAGGACCCATTTACCCTCATAATTAAAGACCAAGTCTACCTTCTCAAGTATTCTACAAAAAAATCATATGCAAGCCATACAATAATAAGATAAAGGGACTCATCCGACATATGAAAATTGAAGATAAAAGACAAAACTAACATTTTTTTATTGACCTTAAAAAACAGATAATAAAAAAAGGCAAGGGTCCACATGCAACCACCAAGGAGATAACAAACAAAAAGCTACATGGAATTAACCACAAATGAGACCCCATACGAATAAATACAGAAGAATTAAATTCCCCAAACCCTACCAGAAACATAAAATATGTATGGACCACATGCAACCAACAAACTACTAAATAACCTAAAAGATTCAAATATAGAACAAGAATCAACAAAACAATAGACCCTATAAGAATAAAGAAATCAGAGACCATTCCTTTAAATCCTATATTCCGGAAAGCACAAAACAAATTGGGACCACATGCAATTTGAAATTGTCTAAACAAAGGCATTGGAGCATGGAAGAAACAAGTAAATATTCTTAGAACTTCAAAAGCAACAAAAGTTGACAGATTCAAGAAAACCCTAAACATATATTATTCACAAAAGCAGTAGAATCTTACTTGAATGAGAGAAAATTTTGTATTTTAACTTCAGTCCTTCAGCTTTAACGAATATTTTACTACTCAATATCTATAAAGTGGTAGACATTTTCGGGATTATGAAATTGCCTAAACAGGAGAGAAGACGATGGCTGAGTAGAGTAAGGGTTAAAGTGGGTAAAATTCGTGTTTTATTTGTTTTTGGATCGGAGCAGGTGGGTTTTTTGGGGCAGGTACGGTTCACCAAATCGAATATGTAAAGGGGTCTCTCATTTTAAAATAGGCCAATGAGAAATTGCCACGTAATTAGTCATTAACCTTTTATAAAGTACGAGCCGTTAGTCGGAGTGGCATGTAAGGGCTAGGGAAATAACGTTAGGGATACCAATAGCCTAATAGGTGGACGAAAAATATTTTTAACCCTGAAACTATACTTCAGGGTTAGTTCTGGCCCTTTTCCATACAAAAAATTTCAGATTCCTATAATTAAGTGGACGTTTGGACATAAGAATTGTAAAATTCCAAAATAGGGGGAAATTTTTTTCCAATTGAAAATGGTATTTGAAATTTAGAGTTGTGTTTAGACATAAATATAATTTTGGGTTGTTTTTAAAGTTTTGTGAGTGATATGAGTGAAAATTTCGAAAAACAGGTTTTTGAAGTTTTTCAAAATTTCGAAAATTTTCAGGATGCATATTCAAGTGAAAATTGAAAATTTTATTAACAAACGCTGATTTCGAACAAAAATTAAAAAAATTTGAAAAAAAAGAAAAAATTTCTTATGTCCAAACGGATTGACTGCTTACAACACGTATATTGGTATAATTAATATAAAATACTTTAATTTAGGCACTTTTTGTAAAGTGGACATGAGCAGATTTATGGAGCAACAAAGTCTTATTTAATAGTTTTATAACATGTTACATGCTTCAGTTTAACTAAGATCCTTTCAAACGTGGTCGTTAAAAATAATTTTCAAACAAATTTAAGATCACCGACTGCATTTTTCCTTGTAAGAGAAAAAGTTTCAAGATCACTAAGTTATTGTTGTAAAAAAGGTTGCAAGCATTTAGACCATACAACGTCAAACAAACCATCATCAACGAATGTTTTGTCGTTGCTATGCTTTAATTTTAGGGAAGAAATTTTGTACAGAACATGATTGCATAGAGCTTTTTCTTGGCAGATAGCAGCATGAGAAAGGCTATTACGGCAAACTTTAACCCCAAATCGTTTTGTTCTCCATGAACACGCCAAAAACCTAATTTTTCTTGATTTAGAGTTGCCAAGCTAACCATTTAAATTGCGAATAAATTATGAAGATAATGAAGCATTTTTTAGAAGTTTCATTCACCAAATTGCACAACAATAAACAAAGGTAAAAGAAAAATATAAAAAAGTAAGGCAGTAAAAATTAGAACTAAAGTAAACTGTATGCAAGCCATGAAAATTAATACTCAATTAAACGCTAGCCATCTTCAAATTCTAACCTTTTCGGACAAAGATCTGATAAGCAAGTAGATTCTAGGAAACTATGAGAAATAGATGACTAATGAAAAAATTGAACAATTTGGTGAATGAAACTTTGATGCCAAACCAGTTGGTTTAACAGTGTCACAACTCCAAAATCTACTATAGGCCGTGATAACTTCTAACGCCGCCGTTGGACAAGCCAACAATGATTTGCCCATTAATTACTCAATTTATTATTTTCAAAATCATGAATCTTATTCAGATAGAGAGGTCAACGCATTACAATAAATCGTAGTTACGTATAGTTTAATTAAAACAATATGTAAAAGTGTATCAGTATGAAGCAATCGATAAACATTTTCTAGAACACCTCCAAAATTCGGTGTCACAAGTATAGGAGCATCTACTAGAAGGTACAATAACAATACAACATTTGTCTGAAGTTAGACATGAAAAATATAAATAATTCTGATGGAGACTCCGTATGCTGCAGATCGTAACATAGATGCAGCTCATTGTAAAGTCCCCGCCATAGCTGTGCCTCTATGTCCAAAAGACCACCACAAATATATATATATATATATATATATATATATATATATATATATATATGCATGCACAATAAGTGCAGAAGTGTAACATGAGTACGTAAATCACCGCGTACCCAGTAAGTATCTAGCGTAACCTCGGAGAAGTAGTAATGAAGGATCGGCATCGACACTTACTAGTGGTCAAATAAATCAAATACAGTAGAAAGTAAACAAGTGTAAGACATGATATAAACAATGTAACCAAATACATGTACGAGGTACAATCATCCTTTGAGCGGTGAACACAAATTCTCAAATATCGATTACCTTCTCAACCGGAGTACAAATAATATGGTCCCCCACTAGGTGGATCGTCACAACTCAAACCAGAAAACCTCACGGATACGGTGCCTTTTTATCAAATTTTACACATGATTCGGCCGAGGCGAACAGCCTGATCCCATAAGAGTGTTTTATAAAGTTGCCGAGACGAATGGCTTGATCCCATTAGAATATTGTATACAAATGTCGATGCAAACAACCCGATCCTATAAGAATATGATAATTGATATTGCCGAGGCGAACAACCCAGAATATGATACTGCCGAGGCGAACGACCCGATCCCATAAGAGTGTGTTATAATAATATCTTGGCGAGGTGAACTGCCCGATCCCATCAGAACATGATACTGCCGAGGCGAACGACCCGATCCCATAAGAGCGTGTTACAGTAATATCCTGCCGAGGCGAACGATCCGATCCCACTAGAATATGATACTGCCAAGGCGAACGTCCCGATCGCATAAGAGTGTGAAGCTTAATAGTTCCTTGACCCCACCCACGAATACACGTGTGTGCTATGAAGTTTAAGGAAAACTTTGCGATAAATACGCACAATGCATGAGAAATTCGTAAGGGAAGCACAGTTTCCGTGGCTAATCAAGTAGCTCATCAAATTTTTAAAGTAGCGAGTCCAGTACTCTACGTAAGTATAAATCTCAGGCCGTGATGTGAATAAAGTAATTAAACAGGTAAGGATAACTCAAATAGTACAATTAAAGTATGGCGTGAACCTAAGTCTACCCGGACATAATCAGGAATTCTAGCGTACGAACGGGCACTGGTCACCTCATACGTGCGTAGCTCCCTCAACATGTAGCATATAATCAATATAACACCTACGGGGAAATTTTCCCCTCACAAGGCTATATAGGAGACTTACCTCGCTTCGAAGTTTCACAACTGACCCCAACAGCTCTCTAACACCTCAAATTGATGACCCTCAATCCAAAACTAGTCAAACAATGTGCAATTTAATAAAAATATAATGTAATGTTTATAATTTAACAATTTATGATAATTCTCAACTCCGCTTGAAAAGTCAATAAAGTCAACCCTCGGGCCCACGTGCCCATATTCCAAAAAATTTCGAAGATAAACTTTACCCAAAATGTTACGAACTCAAATATATGATTTATTTCGATTTTCATGTCCAATTTCGTGGTAAAAATCCAAGAATACCAATTTCTAGGTTTTCTTCACAAGCTCCACAATTTCTACATAATTTCATGAATTTACAAGCCTAAATTTGTATATGTAACTCACAACTTGTAGGAATCACTTACCTCAGTATTAACGACAAAAATGGCGCTCCAGAATCGCTCCAAGGTCGGCCCCCATGGAAGAAATGAAACGAAAATGAGCCAAACTCTCGTACTTAACAAAACATTCTGCCCAGCAATTTTTTCGCACCTGTAGCATTGCTTGTATGACCGAAACTTCGCTCCTGCAGAGAATCACTAGAGCCTGCCCCTTTGCACTGACGGAAAATGTCCCTCTCCTACGACATCGCGGGTGAGACAATCTCCCTCGCTTCTGCACTCCAAGAAGCCGCGCAGGTGCGGTCCGAACATCGCTTCTGCAAACCTTCACCGCGCAATCCTTTTCCTCTTTTGCGCCAAAATTTCCGCAGGTGTCGTCGCAACAGAACTTGGCCAAAACCAATATTTCTTCAAATTCAAATTTCAATCCGTTTTCAATCTGTTTCAAACCCGAGGCCCCCGGGACCCCATCCAAACATACCAAACACATCCCATAACACGATACGAATATAGTCGAAGCCTCAAATCACGCTCTACAACATCAAAACTATGAATCGACAATCGAAACCTTTCTTTAAACTTTCAAAGTTCAAAATTTGCTGAATGTGTCCGAATTATACTTAAACATCTCGGAATGACGCTAAAATATTTTGCGTGAAAGTCACAAATCACGATACGAACCTATTCCAAGGCTTGAAACTCCAAATGGACATTGATAACACCAAAGTCCACTTCAAGTCAAACTTAGGAATTTCTAAAACTTTCAAAATGCCAACTTTCCATATAAGTGCCGAAATGCTCCCGGCCGACCCGATACTCAACTCGATCACAAGCCCAAGTTCGAAATCATCATACGAACCTATTGGAACCCTCAAATCCCGATTTTGATGTTGTTTACTCAAAAGTCAAACCTTTATCAACTCTTCCAACTTAAAGGTTCCAAACTGAGAATTTTCCATCCGAATCAACTCTGAACTTCCTGAAATTCAATTTCGACCGCACGTACATGTCGTAATACATGAAGTGAAGCTACTAAAGTCCTCAAACCACCGAGAGCTACGCTAGAGCTCAAAGTAACTTATCAAATCGTTACATTCTCCCCCACTTAAACATACATTCATCCTCGAACGTGCAAAGAACTGCTCCGGAGTTTCCCCAAAATCACTATTCAACACCTTGTGCTCCTACCCATGCCACCAAAACCCAGGTGAGCACATTAGTTTGAGCCAAACTGAAGATCCTTATTTTAATTTTAGCCAACAAGCTTTAAGACCAAATTCCAACCTCTAAATTTCTCTACAAGACATGTTTCTAATATACGAACATAGTATCAATCTCCACACACCCAACCCACACCTGATCATGCACCCATGCTGACATCACAGAATGCACCACATAAATCATTTGTCCATGGTAACCTCTTCCAAGCAAAACAACTGCAAATTCACTAAAACGATGCCCATAGTATACCTCTTGACACCTATAAGCCCGGTTTCAACCCCCACGATGTTGCAACGATGAAAGATATGTGCATGAACTTATGACCGCCTGTCAAATCAATAACTCGCGGAGTTTCTCCACTTTATAAGAACCGTTACCTAATTTTGAACTAAATAGTGACGTTTCTCTTTAATATACCTGACATAAATCCGATCGCATTGATTTTAGGCTCAATAGCCTCATCTCACCTAGTATAAGCTGCTAAGGCAACAAGTCACCTCAAACACTGACTAAAATCTCATATGACGCCATTAATATGCCGACAAGATACAACTTGAATACGACATATAAGGAAGAACGAACTCTGGAAAAGAACTATCCAGCCTACGCAACAAATAAAATGACCGATAGATTCTATGAACCTCTCTTAGAGTTGAGAAAAAAGACACACGAAAATAAGTTCAAGGAACTGTACTCAACATCTCACTGTTGCAATGGCAACCCGATCCTCACATGATACCGTTGTAGCATGCAACTCGATACAAATATCATGCACGTGGTGGCGTGCCACCTGATCCACGCATAACAATAAATAACAGAGTACCCATCGAGCCATAATGCTCATACCTACAGAATGCCCGAATATCGACCAAAAGCACGCCAAGTGCATAAATGCAACCTTGGGGAGATAGATAGCGCCATATGCTATAAAAACTCAAGCACGACTAAGGTGTAATAATGACAAGCTACACCGGACCACAACCCACATGCAAATAATCAAGCCACCTCACAACCCACATGGCATAATATATTATTACAGAGAATAGCTGATGACATGAATAATGTCCAACACTTAAATACTCTTCCATAAGCAATGATATGTTGAAAGAATACGTCCGACCTAATGTAAGGCATACACTCACATTGGTTATACTAACGGACCTCAAGCCGATTATCGCCATATTGGGCCAATAAATTTTCAAGGATCCACAATGACCCTATTGATGAAACATAAGAGCAGTCGTCAAATCCGAAACAACTCACACAGTCCACAATTAAAGGAATGGAGTGCCTCTCAGTCATAACCTCTCCCATTGGCGACAGTACCCAAATCTCAATACCTGATTTAAATTTCTAACAATAAGATGACTAACTCGTGACACTTATAAGATCTTCTCGTGGGATATACCCCCACAACCTTCCGCACCAGGTAGTAAAATCTGAACATAAATGGACATCGACCATGCTATTTCTATAATGTTAATCAAGCATCCGCATTTTCAATACCCAACACTTCTTCCACAAAACAGACCATCCGCAGGCTGCTAGAAAATAGTGCCAGCATACTCTGAACATCTGAAATCTTCCTGTGCTCCTCCGACCTCGTGACATTATTATCAGAACCAAACCATAACCTTGATCCCAAATTTCCATTAGTATACCGCTTACCGTACCTATCATGCTACTACGCGAGAGTCCAAGAATTTCATCATAGCCCCTGAATCACCAGTAGAATACACATTTCATCGGCTAGAACCCCTTTCACTCCACTTATTTCAGAAGAACAATTGCAACACGCAATCAAATTCCCATAACAGCAGAAAATCAAACCTCAAGTTGGGTAAACCACCATAATTCTTCCCGGATTCATTTAACTATAACACGACCATTAGAATCAAATACTTTAAAATCAATTAAGTTATGGTGGTTGTCAAGCCTGCATGTACAACCACGAATTACTTATATATCCGTAACACACCATAGGAACTAACCATTTCCACCACCATGCTAGTCTAAACCATTGCTAACTAACCTAACTTCTCTATATTTACTCCTGACTTGCCTTCGAAATAGTAGTAGCTCCATTCAAACACATAACATACCTCAAACAACACTTATACCTAGGAACCCAGATCACTAGACCACATCATCTCAATAACCATGAGCCATCTCATACCCTCCTTAGGCTCTCAATAGTATTTCCAACAGATACATCCATTTTGAAAGACCTTCTGCGAATCCGAATCTGTTTTCTCCCATTTTCCTAACATTGCAGCGTAAACCCGATGATAACATAGAAATTCCTCTAGTATTCTCCACACTCTGCTACAAAACTCAGTCCTCAGCCACATAACGAACCCAAAATCTTTAAACACCGCACTTCAATTCTTACACCCACTAGAACTATTGTTGAGAGTCATCCATTCTGACCTGGTCCCGAATATATAACCAAACTCTAGTGCTCTGCTAGCATATGAACACTCGCAAAGCAACAACCAGACGAATTCTTTTCCTTTCCCATCATATCAACAAGAAGCATAAATTCGGATTCACCTCAACACCTGCACCAAAATCAGTAAGGCAAAATGTAACACATACACATCAAACTTCTTTATCCAAAATTTCTCTTCCTCTTGGTCATAACTAATTCTATAATGCACCGATAAAACGAAACTATATAGGCACACCAACCAAGTGACTCACTTATAGACGATGGGCTCCCCCACTTAGATTTACACTACAATCACATAGATCCAAACCGCATAACGACCACTTCTTCCCAGTTACCATGATCCCACACAGTTTCTCAGCCAAATTCCTCATAAGTTTTTGTTGTACTAATTTTAACGCATTCAGAATTACCTGCCATAATTGTACATTCGACCTCCTAACCGTCATACCATATTCTTCAAGCGATCTAAGCTCACTTCACAGTACTTTCATCCCATGTTGGGAAGAAAGTAGAACTCTTCGTTGGAACCTCATCAAAATCATGCAAACACTAACTTGCTCACAGGGGATAGCCCACATGTGTACCCTCATCTCGACCTTCTCTATCTTCATTGCTATAGTGGCATCCATCATGCAATCAACTAATCTCCCTAGGCTTGCACTGATCTGACATCCGCAAGAATCCCTTCATTCCTTAACATCTCTTGAATGTCCAACAATATGTTATCAAGCCCTTCTCGCCACATTCAAAATTTCCCAGGAATAGGAAGTACCTCGGAGATTATATCCTTCGAACCATCAATACTAGAAATGCCGATTTGGTCCTGAAGTCGCAATATACAACCATTTCGAATAACTTCCTCTTATGTTCCATCTCACATACCGTGCCCAGGGGCAACCAAATGAAGGCCAACATACTGATGAGCTTCAATGCATTCCATCAAGGATGGTGGCACCACAATACTTACAAGAATTCCATCAAATTCGAAAATATCAAATCCCCGCTATAGGCAATCATCACTGGGCTGAAACGACAGAATAACCCTCCACAAGGAGACGATAATGGCCTGCCCGTATTTGCAGGGAATAGCATCCTTCACTACATCTGTAGCATCTTCATAACTCATCGGTTCCTAACTGATAACAAGCACTTCATACCATATAAGAATGAGTAGGAAGGAAACAAAGGCATAACCTTCAATGGAATCAAGTCACACGACGAGGAATCAAGAAAGCAAGTGCTCCTAACAGCCATGTAGCCCCTCGAAGATAAGTACAAACGTCCGTACTCTACTAGACTTGCTCATGACTTGTGAGACCTAAATGAACCTAATGCTCTAAAATCAAGCTGTCACGACCCAAAATCAACTATAGGAAGTGATGGCGCCCAATGCCGCTAGTAGGCAAGCTAATAGTGAACTACCCATTAATTATTCAATTTTTCATTTTCAAAATCATGAATTTTATTTTGATAGAGAGGTCAACGCATTACAATGAATTGTAGTTACATACATTTTAATTAAAATAACATGTAAAAGTGTATTAGTATGAAGCAATCCATAAACAATTTCTAGACCACCACCAAACCCGGTATCACAAGTGCATGAGCATATACTAGAAGGTACAATAACAATATAACATCTGTCTGGCATACAAGTTAGATAGGAAAAGTGTAAATAATTCTGATGGAGACTCCGTATGCTGCGAATCGGAACATGGATGCAATTCACCGTAAAGTCCCCGCCATAGCTATGCCTCTACGTTCGAAAGACCACCAGATATATATATATATATATATATATATATATATATATATATATATATACCTTCACAATAAATGCAGAAGTGTAGCATGAGTACGTAAATCAATATGTACGTGGTAAGTATCTAGCCTAACCCCAGAGAAGTAGTAACGAGGGATAGACATCGACACTTACTAGTGGTCAAATAAATCAAAAATAGTAGAAAGTAAACAAGTATAAGGCATGATAAATAAAAGTGTAAACAAATACATGTACGAGGTACAATCCTCCTCTGAAAAGTGAACACAAGTTCTCGAATATCAATTACCTCCTCAATCGGAGTACAAATAATATGGTCCCCCACCAGGTGGGTTATCACAACTTAAATCAGGAAACCTCACGGATACGGTGGCTTTTTATCAGATGTTATGCATGATTCAGCCGATGCGAATGACCCGAACCCATAAGAGTGTTTATAAAAGTTGTCAAGGCGAACAACTCGATCCCATTAGAGTATTGTAGAGAAATGCCGAGACGAATAGCCCGATCCCATAAGAATATAATAATTGATACTGCCGAGGCAAACGGCCCGATCCCACTAGAATATGATATTGCCGAGGCAAATGGCCGGATCCCATAAGAGTATGCTATAATAATATCTTACTGAGGCGAACGACCAGATCCCATTGGAATATGATACTGCCGAGGCGAAAGGACTGATCCCATAAGATTGTGAAGCTTAACGGGTCCTTAACCTCACTAAGAGTAATTATGTCACTACCGAAGAGAATGGTCCGATCCCATAAGAGTAGAGAAATTTATCTCGCTCCTGTATACACATGTAGGATGAGAAGACACAGATCTATTGTTTATCAAATACTCCCTCTGTTTTATATTAGATGAGGTAGTTTGACTCAGCACGGAGTTTAAGAAAAAAGAAAGAAAGTATTAAGGGTAAATAGGTAAAATGAAGAGTTTAAAGTTGAATTATTTCCAAATTTAGAAATGTGTCATTTGTTTTGGAATAGATTAAAAAGAAAAGTACCTCATCTAATATGAAACTGAGGGAGTATTTCTCAAATTTTCCAACGTAAGAGGCTAAGTCGGTATCTTTAATTAAATTACTCAATCACAGACCTCATCAAGATAATTAACACTCAGGATAGGCATAAACTAGCACAATTAAAGGCATGGTGTGAATCTAAGTCTACCAGGACCTATCATGAATATAGCTACGTATAGACTCTCGTCACCTTGTGCGTACATAGCTCCCCACAACAAGTAACACATAGAATTTAATATATCTAAGGGAATAAGTTTCCTCTTACAAGGTTAGGCAAGTGGCTTACCTCGATTCCAAGACCTCAATCCGGCTCTTCAACCTCACTAGAACTCCTCAAACGACGTCGAGGACTCCAAAACTAACCAAACATCGTATAAACTAATGAATGTATGCTCAAAAGTTCATAATCTAGATATTACATTATTTAACCAACCAAATTTGGAAGATTTTCTAACATTCACCCTCGGTCCCACGTGCACGGATATCGAAAATTTTCAAATATAAATATTATCCGAGGCCTCACGAACTCAAATATAATTTATTCTCAATTACGTGATCAATTTTTTGGGAAAATCTTATTTTTACCAAAACCCTATATTCTAATAAAATCCCACAAATTTTCTGTTAATTTCATGCCAAATCTACTCATAATCCGTGTATTTAACTCAATAATTGATAGGAATCACTTACCTCTTGACGTTGATGAGAAATTTCCACAAAAGTGGTCTCAAAATTGCCCATGACCACGTAGAAGTATGTGGAAAAATGAGCTAAGTCCCAAAATAAATGCACCTCTGCCCAGCGATTTCCGCACTTGTAGCCACTTAACCGCATCTGTGGAACCACAGGTGCGGACAAAAAACCGCATCTGCGATCCCCCACAACCTCCAGCCTTCATGCTTCTGCGGACGGGGATACGCTTGTGCGGGTCAGCTTCTGCGGACTCTCTCTGCTTCTACGGACTACCTCCACTCTTGTGATCTCAGGCAGCCGGCCCGCTTCGCTCTTGCAGAGCCTCCATTGCATCTACGGACGGAAGATGCAAAATATACCCCGCACATGCAGCCACCCAGCTGCAGCCAAAGTTCGCTTCTGCGACCACATGGCCGTTTTTGCATGCTCGCACATGTGGCCACTTCCTCACAGGTGTGATTGCACCAGATCTGAAGCCACCAGCAGTTCCCAAGTCCACAACTTATAAATTTCAAATTGCACAACTAGTTCCGAACGCGCCGAATCATACTTAGACTACTCAAAATGACACCAAAATTTGCGTATAAGTGATAAATCGCCATACGAACCTATCCTCAGGCCTAGAATCTTAAACGGACCTCGATAACACCAAAATCTAATCCAAACCAAATTTAAAGAACTAGAAACCTTCAATGAACCAACTTTCCACACTAAGCACCGAAACACTCCTTGATCACCCGAAACCTGATCCGAACACACGCCCAAGTTTAAAATCATCATACGAACCTAGTGGAACCATCAAATCTCGGTTATGAGGTTGTTTACTCAAAAGATTGTCTCAAGTCAAACTTGGTCATCCTAGGCCACTATAAAGGAACTAAGTGTTCCGGTTTCAACCTGAACCCTTCCAAACCTATACCAACTATCCTAGCACGTCATAAAACAGTAAAAACACATATATGGAGTCTTAATTAGGATAACGAGGATCTAGAAAGTAAAATAACCGATAGGTTCATTACAAAATATTTAAAACTTCAAAAGTCAAACCTTAACCATTCCCAGCCATTGCTAAAAGTCACCACTAATTAAATACTTCCATTTACTAGAAGACCAAAGCCTCCGATGTTACCAAAAGTCACAACTAAATTGTTCCATTAATTAGGAAGACAAAAGCCTCATCAATTTTAAGTTTTTGGCTAAATATATAAGTATACCAGACACATGAAAAATAACTCTATGCTTTAAGAGAGGTTAAAAATGAAACGGCGGGAGGAAAAGGAGTGGAAGATAATCGCCCAGGGTAGAAACTTTAGCCGTGTCATGTTTATTCTTAGTAATATTATGCTATGATATCAATTACTGTTGTGTATGATTTGAACATATTGAGTTTCATTTGATTTCTTTAGCCCCACTACGTTAGCCAAAGTATGAAATTTTCTAAGTAGTTTGATCACGCCTAATTATGCCTTATAAAAAGGACTAAGCGGTCGATGCAAATATAATCTGGTTCAAGTTCGGAATTGAATCCTACAGGAAACTAACCTATTTACTACAACTTTTAACACTGCTACTGATAAGCTCAAACAATTACCGGATGCAAAAATTTTAATGGATAATGAGTAGAATTTAGTTAACTAAGGAGAAATGACAATAAAACTAACAATAATCAAGAATAGAGTTGAATTCAATTGGTAAAATGGTCTAGGGTTATTGATTTCCCTAATTGTCGGATTAATTCCTGACACGTTAGTTATAATCTCGCCGTAACACTCTATAAGGAATATGAGTTCTGAGCTTCCGCAATTATTTTTCAATCAATTACGATAATTTACTAGAAGCATTCTCTTGAACTACTCTAGTTGACAATTTATACAACTCAGAATTATCCCACCAAAGCTTCGTTATCTCTAACCCTGCTTTTAAATTCAAGTAATTAATCTCTTAACTTACCCGAAAGTGGTGTTGTACAACAACAATCTAACCAAGTGTTCTTTCTGAAGCAACACAAGATAACTAGATATGATTAATCAATGGCCTTTCAATTAATCACAAGACAACACATAGTTGAACAATCATAGAGTAAAAACGGCTCGATTATATCAAAATAGAGTCAAGATTTCATCCAACAATTGGTTTCATCAACCCTAGATGGGTTTAGCTACTCATACTAATAGATAAAAATTCACTATAGAAAGTCATAATCAACAATGGACTTAAAAAGAAGAAGATGAAAACTCTAAGGAAATTCTCTGTCTTTCTCCTGTGTTCTTGCCTTCAAAATCTCTCTAGAAACAACTATCTTTCTCTTTTGGGTGAATTAGGTTTCATATAAGTTTAGATTAGTCGCCTTGCAAATTACATAATTGACCCTGTAGTATTGGCTTCCGTCAGCCCGTCCGCGGCCGTGGATTGGACCGCGGATTTCGCCCAGTATTCTGCCTCAGTGCACGACCAATCTTTCTCCTTTTCGACCATGTTAACCTCTGATTGGCCTTCCACATATTGACTCCAAAACACTCTTTAGATTTCTCATAGCTCGGAGTGGCTCCTGCAAAACATAAAACTCTTAATTAGAGCATTTTGTTATTTTTAACATTCAAACATTGATAAAGTGTGGCCAAATTAGAGTGTAAATAGTATCTAAATTGCATAATTATAGTCTACTATCAACACCCCACACTTAAACCTTTGCTCGTCCTCGAGCAATCAAACCACACTCTACAGAGGCCTAACTTCCCTAGGCGACTTCCCTAACTCGTCACACCAAGAATATTCCACATAGATTGAGTGCATTAGTGTAACATCCACACCTCAAGAGTTGACTCCCGCGAGCCACTCAATATTCCTAACCGGCTTACTTACTCTAACTTAGAGGTCCAGACTTACCTTTGCTTCATGAATCAAGTCCCTGCTCACAACAAAAGAGACTCGTTCCAAAATCAATAAAATGCACACACACTAAGGAACTTTAATATGAACAGAATTCACTCACCCTCAGAAATGATATTCATATGCCATAAAAGATGCACCATAGACTTGACCCTAGTGTTCTACTATACTAATCAAGCTCATTCAGTCTAGGATCAAGTAGGACTTTATTTGGTAGTAATGTAGGCTGTGGGACGGGTAGGATACATTTAGATATAAGAGTGACTACAACTCCCTAAGACTTTAATACATATACTTTAATATTCAAAACCCCACACTTATGTCAAACCATAACTCCACCTTCACATCACTATATATTAACTCTCTTCTTCTTTAAGCTCACTTACATCAAGAACCACCACTTATCAAGGAATATTTTTCACAACAATCCAACTATTTATTATTATTATTTTATTTTTTGTTTTTTTATTCAGGTGGCTCTAACTTTATCAAAATAGTGCACCTTTCTCCTTATTTCCTTAGTTCCACTCAAAAGCCAAACCCAGCACCCCGCACTTTAACTTTTACAAAGTTCATAACTATTCAAGTGCTCATGAGAGGTTAAAAGGTTCAAATAGATGGTTAATTCAAATAAATGGGTAAGGATTATAGTGGGTTGCCAAAGAAACAGGGTTACAGGCTCAACGGGGTTAACTATGATACATAACAAATGGGTGTATGAAGGATATATATGGTTCAACAAAGAAATGCCTATATCACTTCCCAAACTAAACAAGACTACTATTTCGCTTTGCAGACACACGGGGCAAGTTCTAGGCATCAAATGTCGTGCATAGAATATAACAAGCCTTACACACACATGGCATATGAATCAATCCAGATTGGGTCATCAAACACTCTGATCAGGGTACTTAAGCCAAATTGAGAGCATACAGTTTAAGGCATTCTTACAAGAGTCGACAACTTAGCCTAAGCGTTACACTAAAGTACCCGCTATATTCAAGGCATTACGACGTTAAGAGATCCTATTTCTACTCCTGACCATATCCCACAAGTTCCTACTAACAATAAAAAAAACTAACTACACCCAGTTCAAATGAAACCCTTGGAAAAGAACCGCGACTTAAAGAAAAACCAAGGGGGAATTGATATACTACTACAAAAGAAAATCTTTTTGTGTTTTTTTTTCTTCGACTTTGGTCCCTCAAGAAACCCGTCGAATGATATCCATCGTTGAGACAAGTCAAAAATGATTTAAGTAAATAAACTACGAAACTATTATACATACATCAAACCAACAAAGTATCCTCCACCCCACACTTAAAATGATAGCATATCCCCATGTCATACAAAATAACGTAATGCAAGGTAAAGGAACTTCCCTGGAAGACCAGTCTTGATCGAAGACAGTGCCGGGGTCGAGATGACACGCCCCCCCCAACGCATGCAGCCAGCCTATGATTTTCTTCTCTGACTTCGCATTTTGGGTGGCCAAGGCATCAACTCTAGTCCCCAATCCATGACGGAAGTGCGTAGCCCTGCTATTTCCTGTTCAAAGGATATCATCCGCGTACTCCGTCTGACTACAAATGGTCCTTCAACTGCGGCTACGTGTTCTCGTGGTGGTGAGGATGTCCCAACTTGTTCCTGTGGGGTTGAAGAAGGCCCAACTTCCTCCTGCTCTTCATCGCTCTCCTCTGACGCCTCAGAATCATCACTATCAGCTATACTGAGTACCACCGTGTCCTTCCCAATGGTCTCTTTGTTTGCCCGAAACTTTGCTTCTTTCTTTACCTTGCCATCCATATTGGGGTTCTCTAGCACCCCTGTGGCCCGGCACAATCCAGTGACCAGAGATGGGAAGAAGAACCCATACCTCCTCAGTGTTGAACAAATGAACATCTCAGATGAATAACCTTGGACACATCAAAATCTTGACCAATCACGAAGCACCGTATCAAAGCAGCTCTCGGACCATTTACTTCAGCGGTGTTCTGGGACGGTAGCAGTCGACTATTGATGATGTACCACCAACACTTTCCTTCAAAGGTGAGTTAGGCTGAGTGCAACTTCGATCCTGGCACAACCCACACTACCTCTTTTTCTGGTACACAGATAGTTCTAGAAAACATGTGCCAATTTGTTGGTTCTCGCCAGTAAGTATCATAGTAATCCACCTCCTCAGTGAATACGTGTAAGCGATACACTCTCCTGATGGCTTCTATCGAGGCATTCACCCTCTTTTGTCGCACAATGTAGATGTGATCCTCATGTTCAGATTAGTTGGCGTAGAATTCCCTAACAAGCGTCAAGTTACCCTCATCCGCTCTTCGAAGAATATATCTAGCTTGTGCCTAATCAACTCCCTATACATATTGGGCCACTTATCCTGGAGGTATCCCCTGTCAACTCCCCTCTCCGGCATAGGCTTTCTAATAGCCTTCCAATTGAAACAGTCTTGGGCAGCTTTGGAGACAAACCTGGTGCGATCAAACTGAGTTGAACTGGCTGGTGTCCATGCCTAGGACGAGCCTCTATGACCACTTGATGAGGCACTGGTAGTGCGTCTCTTCTTTGAAGATCTCATACCTACACAACAACTACCACTATTAATAATCGGCAGAATATAGGAACCAAAGGCGGTTACTCTGACTTCACTCGCACCATTGGTCACAATTGATGCTAAAAACTCATTGTGGCAATTCAACAGACACTCACTGTGCATATACCCCCCAATGAACCCAAACACCCAATTAAACTTCCATTCTTCACAAACTCAACAATGTCTTCCCTAACCCAAGAAAATCTATTATCCTCACATACCAACATATATACCAAAAATCAAAAACAAAGACAAGAGTACCCATAACTTCTACTATCCTACACTTACAATAGAAGAGAAAAAGAATGAAAAAATAAAAACTAAAAAAAGAAAGTAGAAGCATGTTACTTACTTGAATATCTTGTGAGGAATGGAGCTTGGGTAGTGGTTGAGTAGAAAAGAGGAAGAAGGAGAAGAGATGTTGTTGAGTTAAAAAAAACTGGGGAGAGGAAGAGGGAGGGATGCAGTATTTTTGATCTGGAGAAGGGAGGGAGAAGGGTTTTGTTTAAGATCTGTATGTTAGGGGGGAAGAAATGGGGAGTGGACGTTGAAAAAAATGAGGGGTTTGAGTAAAAAAAACTAATTAATTAAGGGGGGGAAGAGGAGATAAAAGAAAAGAAAAAAATATTTTTTTTAATTGAACCTGGACGTCGCCGCATCCGCGGACAGAACCCTGTGTAAAATTTGCGGTCGATCCACGGCCGTGGATTTAGGCATCCAATTATTTTTTTTTTTGCTTTTTTGCACTTTTGCCTATCTCCGGGATAATTTCCTCACCTCAAGTCCTTCAGCTGAACATAATTTCGTTCCTGCACCTTAGTAAATCGATCAATATTGTCACCATTAAGAAATCAATTACAAAAATAAGAACAAAGAAAAATAATGGATTGCCTCCCAAAAAGCGCCTAATTTAATGTCGCGGCACGATGATTTTGAACAAACTATGGGTTGCCTCCCAAGAAGCGCTTGATTCAACGTTGCAGCACTACACATGCTTTCATTATTACTCTTCGCTCGTGTATTGGGGTTCTTCCAAAGATATCACCACTCTATCCTCCTTTTCTTCGACCATTCCAAGGTAATATTTCAACTTTTTCCCATTCACCGTGAACTTATTTGTTCCATCTTCGGATTCAATTTCTACAGCTCCACTTGAGAACACTTGCACCACTCTGAAGGGTCCTGATTATCGGGACTTCAATTTACTTGGAAACAATCTTAGTCTCGAGTTATATAACAATACTAGATCTCCGGGTTTGAAGTTCCGACCTATAATATGCTTATCATGCATCATTTTCATCCTTTCTTTGTACAATCTTGTGTTCTCAAATGCATGGAACCTGAATTCCTCGAGTTCATGTAACCCAGTGACTCTACTTGTGCCTGCGATCTCCATATCCAAATTCAATTACCGTAGTGGCCAAAAGGTCTTTATGATCAAGCTCCATCGGAAGGTGGCATGCTTTTCCAAACACCAAATCTTATGGTGACATACCAATTGGAGTTTAAATGTTGTGCGGTTCGCCCATAATGCATCATCCAGCTTCTTTGCCCAATCAGTCCTTGTGGCATTCACTGTCTTGGTTGGGACACTTTTGATTTCCCTATTTGACACTTCAACTTGCCCGCTCGACTATAGGTGATAAGGTGTGGTCACCTTATAGCGAACTCCATACTTTTCCAATAGCCGTGCGAACACTTTATTGCAAAAATGGGCTCTACTATCACTGATTATAGCTCCCGAGGTGCCAAAACGTGTGAAGATGTTTTTCTTTAGAAAACATGTCACCCTTTTTGCATCATTGGTTGGGAGAGCCATAGCTTCAACCCATTTAGAGACATAGTCAACTTCCACCAATATGTATTTGTTACCAAATGAGCAGACAAATGGCTCCATAAAGTCAATCCCCCACATGTCAAATACCTCCACCTCTTGAATAGTAGTCATCGACATTTTGTAATGTCGAGATATGTTGCTTGTCCTTTGGCACTCATCGCAACTTTTCACCCAAGCATGGGCATCCTTGAACAGAGTTGGCCAATACAAACCCAATTCCAACACCTTAGCCGATGTCTGAATTCCTCCAAAGTGTCCACCATATGGTGAAACATGGCCAGCCTGTAAAACGGAATGTTGATCTTTCTCGGAGATACACCTCTGGATCATGTTATCTACACATATTTTAAAAAGTAGAGGTTCATCCCAATAATAATACCAACAATCGCAAAAGAACTTTTTCTTTTGAATTGAAGAGAGCTCATAAGGTACAATACCGCTTGCTAAATAATTAGCAATATGTGATTACCCAAAAGGTCATCTTTCATTTTAGAATCCATTTCCGTGTTCTAAGGCCTTGAAAACCTCCTTTTATCTTTCCCCGATTTTCATGCGTAGTCCAGGCGCGATGCCGGAAAGTTTTTGTGGGAAACAATTTAAGAAATAATGATTTTTGGCTTAAAAAATAATTTTAGTTGACTTCGGTCAATATTTTGGGTAAACGGACACGGACCCGTGTTCCAACAGTCCCGAAGGGTCCGTAGAAAAATATGGGACTTGTACGTATGCCCGGAACTGAATTTCGATGTCCCTAGCCCGAGAAATGAATTTTTGAAGAAAATCGTTTGCTTGAAATTTTGTGAAAAACGGAGGTGATTTGACGTAATTCGGACCTTTGGTTGAAAAGTTAGAAATTTTGAACTGTCTTGAAATTTCATGAGTTTTGGTGTTGAATTCATAGTTCTAGATGTTATTTTGGCAATTTGAGTGCACGAGCAAGTCCGTATGATGTTTTTAGACTTGTATGCATGTTTGATTTAGAGCCTCGAGGGTTCGGGTGATTTTTATAGCCATAATTCTTCCCCCGGTTCTACCTCCTTCTGCAATAGTGATCTATCCCGTCAATCCCACCCGCGAGCTATCCATTCTAACCTGTCTTTGCCTAGCAAGATACGTCTAGTTCTCCCTCTGCTTGCCTATCTCAGTAGGAAATTGGAACAGTCTCCGATTTCAAAGAAAAAGCTGAGGCGAGAGCTATACCTTCTGGANCGTTGCCTTTGTTTGCACGGTCTCATCACTTAGTGGTCTGGCATGCAGTTAAACAGGTTGACCCTGGAAACCGCTTTCTTAAGTATGCTGTACTAGGGGACAATGTATTGGATAGGCCACTGAGTGAGTTTGGACTTAGAAACATATGTTGTTGCATCTGGTATTTGTTGTAGGCTTTGATCTCGCAATTGCGAGATCGGTCTTCTATATTGCAAGTTTCACAGGCTTGGCAATGGCGAGGGTTTCATCGTAATTGCAAAAAAGCCCTGGGCCAGCATAGTTCGCATTTGCAAATGAACCTTCGCATTTGCGAAGTCATCAGGGAGGGGTTAGCCTTCGCAATTGCGACAGGAGCAGGTTCGCAATTACGCGCCTGTCTCGCATTTGCGAGCTTCGGAATTGTGAAGCTCTTGTCGCAAATGCCACATCTGCAACTGATCAAAACATAACTTAGACAGGATTTTGAACTCATTTCTCAAATTTTCAAACCCTAATCTCCCATAGGAGATTTTCTAAAGGAGAGTTCTTCCCAAAATCATAGGTAAATGATTTCTAACTCATTTACTTCAATCTATTTCATCTTTTTACACGATTTCATCTCAAAATCTAGGGTTTTTCAAAATTTTGAAAATTTGGGATTTGGATCTCAATTTGAGGTCGGATTTCGAAACCAATTATATATCCGATCTCGGGGGTGAATGGGTAACCGGATTTTCGTCCAAACTTCGAGTTTTGAC
The DNA here is from genome assembly GCA_026770625.1 of Nicotiana glauca. NCBI lineage: Eukaryota > Viridiplantae > Streptophyta > Magnoliopsida > Solanales > Solanaceae > Nicotiana > Nicotiana glauca. Next base: position 55,802 of record MU729336.1, read on the forward strand.
CAAGCGAGCCCGGGGTCAATTTTTGACTTTTGGGAAAAATGTTGGGAAATCTTTGATTATGCATTGGAATTGGTTTCTTTAGAATTTATTGATGTTATTAAGTTAATTATGGCTAGATACGAGTGAATTGGTGGTGGAATCGAGAGGTAAAGCGGTGATTGAGCTTTGAAATACCCGTTGGCTTGAGGTAAATGTTTGTTTTAACATTGACTTGAGGGATTAGGGATCCCCGACTTGCTTGCTATGTGAGATATCATGTGAGTGGCGTATAGCTGTGGTCACGAGCATGTATGCATCGCCAAATTACTTGTCGAGCCTGTTTCCATTCCAATTACCCTATATCTTGCTTTCCTGCCTTAATTGCTACTTGATCATAAATTTTTCCATGTTTAGTTGCTTCATATTAACTGTTGTTCTCTGTACTGAATTATGTAATTGTTTCATGTTAACTGTCGATGTTCCCGTTGAAGTATTATTTGTTTCATAGCTTTATTTTGTTACCTCGTTGGCTTGTATTGATTTAGTGGTGCCTTATGGTGCACCTTGGTTGGTCTCGCTAAGTAGTTTTCACTGGTGAAGTTTCATAATCGTAGTGATATTCCATTGTGTGGATTGAGGTATAAGTAATGTGGAGGATTTGATTTAGCTTGTGAAACACTTGTTTTTATTATTTTGTGTTTGGTGTTGATATATATATATATATATATATATATATATATATATATATATATATATATATATATATGTATATATATTGGGATCGGGTTGTGCGCCGCAACAGGAGGAATAAGGGTGAAATGTGATTTTCTAGTGGGATCGGGTTGCACGCTGCAACAAGGAGTAATAAGGGTGGACAGGTGGGATCGGGTTGCGTGCCGCAACATAGGAGTAAGAGTTATATGTGTTGAGGAGTAATAAAGGTGGACATGTAGGATCGGGTTGCACGACGCAACAAGGAGGAATAAGGGTGAATATTGATACTATTGTTGTTTATACGATGGGATCGGGATACGCACCGCATCAGTTGTTGTTATGTATTCATATCTGTTGATGTCCATTACTGTGATGTTGAAACCCCTTAAGGATTGGTTATAGCTGAATACTAGTAGATTTTGGAGCTAGTGGCTGATCGTGAGGTTGGTTGCTAGCACTACTTCTTGAAGACCCAAGGTAATCATGCAGGCGTCCGCAGGCCCTGACGTCCCCTTCTACCCTATTTCATTTCTGTTTTATCTACTTTCGAGACAAATGTAAACTTTTTGTTCAGACCATTATTTGTAGTATTCTTTGACTGTTCGTGAGATGGAAATTATTACGATTTTCATTATTAGCATAAAAATAATCTTTTAAACTATGTTCTTCTGTATTTATTTCCACTAATTTACTTTTGTTAAGTTTTAAATATTAAAAGATAAAGAAAAAGGTGAAATATTCTATAATGTTGGCTTGCCTAGCGAGTACAATGTTAGGCGCCATCACGGTCCTGACGGTAGGAAATTCGGGTCGTGACAAGTTGGTATCAGAGCTCTAGGTTGCTTAGGTCTCACAATTAACAGACAAACTTGGTAGAGTCTGAGGCATCAGTATGGAGATGTTTGTGCTTATCCCTCAGAGGCTACATAGTTAAAAATAGTTTCACTTTTATTCATCTCTGTCGTGCGGTTTGATCTCTCAATGCTAATTGAACTCTTTACTCTGTTCTTTTGCAGTTGGCAAGAACACGTACCGCTTCATCAACTGATCAGCAGCCCGAGCCCCCAATGGAAGCTCCTACGAGGGGCAGAGGACGAGGTCGAGGCCATGCTAGAGGCCGAGGCAGGGGCAGGGCTCAGCCTAGAGCTCGATCAGCAGCACTAGCGGCGGAGCCTCAGGTTGAGTTTGATGATGAGGTTCCAGTCCAGACCGTTGGAGCAGGGCCGTCTCAGGTTCCAAAGGGGTTCATAGCTACCCCAATACTCCAGGACGCTCTAGTCCGTCTAGTGGGCGTTATGGAGAGTGTCACTAAGGCAGGCATACTTCCAGTAGCACCAGCCATCTCTCATTCTGGGGGAGGAGCACAGACTCTCGCTACTCAAATTCTAGAGCAGATGGCTCCCCAGTTTCAAACTCCAGCAGCTCAGCCAGTTAGTGTAGTCCCATCGGGTGTTGTAGCACAGACCGGCGATACAGCAGCTATGTCTACAGATGCTTTGTGGAGGTTGGACAGGTTCACCAAGATCTTCACTACTACCTATGGCGGTACATCTTCAGAGGATCCCCGGGAATATTTGGACAGTTGCCATGAGTTTCTACAGAACATGGGGATAGTGGAGACCGATGGGGTCGACTTTGCTTCTTTTCTCTTATCAGGTTCCGCCAAGAAATGATGGAAGGATTTTTTTTGGCTAGACCAGCTGGGTCTCCTACTTTGACTTGGGATCCATTTTCTCAGCTATTTTTGGAGAAGTTTCTCCATATCACTCAGAGAGAGGACTATCGAAGGCAGTTTGAGCGCCTTCAGTAGAGTTCTATGACCGTGACTCAATACGAGACCAGATTTATTGACTTGGCCCGTCAAGCTCTTCTTATACTCCCTACCAAGAGAGAGGGGGTGAGGAGATTTATTGAGGGACTCACTCAGCCTACTAGATTGCAGATGGCTAAGGAGACAGTGAGTGAGATTTCTTTCTAGGATGCGGCCAATGTGCCCAGACGAGTTAAGATGGTTTTAGCTCAGGGTAGTGGTCAGGGGTTTGACAAGAGGCCTCGTTATTCTAGTAGGTTCAGTGGTGCCTCGTCTAGAGGGTGGGATTCCTTTGCTAGGGCCATCATCTTAGGCCATTTCATTCAACACTTCAGGCATCTCATTAGGCATCAGGGGTTGTGGACCTTATGTACTTCCTTCAGGACAGCCAGCTTATAGTGAACCGCTAGCTCCCATCAGAGCACCTCTTCTTCAGATTTATTATCGCGGTCAGCCAGTCCGTTAGGGTCAGTCTCAATTTCCTCAGCCGCAGTATTCAGATGGATATTTTGAGTGTGGTTAGTATGGGCATATTCGAAGGTCTTGTCCGAGATTAGTGGGTGTTCAGTCGCAGTAGCAGAGTTTTCGTGCCATGATTCCAGCACCGCCTACCCAGCCAGCCAGAGGTAGGGGTCAGGGAGCCAGAGGTAGTTGTCAGCCCGCTAGAGGTGGAGGCCAGGCCATTAGAGGTGGAGGTCAGGCTGCTAGAGGTGGAGGCTAGCCTGCAGGAGGTCATCCCAAGAATATAGTTTAGGGTGGTGGGGCCCAGTCCCGATGTTATGCTTTCCAGCCAGGCTTGAGGCTGAGTTCTCCGAGTTATCACAGGTACTGTTCTGGTTTGTAGTAGAGATGCTTTGATTCTATTTGATCCAGGGTCTACATACTCCCATGTGTCTTCTTATTTTGCTTCATATTTGGTTGTGCCTCGTGATTTCTTTAAGTGCTCCCGTATATGTGTCCATGCCGGTGGGTGATTCTATTATTGTAGATCGTGTCTATCACTCGTGTGTGGTTGTTATTAGGGGTCTTGAGACTAGTGTAGATCTCCTACTTCTCGATATGGTTCATTTCTATATCATTTTGGGAATGGATTGGCTGTCACCTTATCATGCCATATTGGATTATCACGCCAAGACCGTGACCTTAGCATTGCCGGGGTTGCCTCGATTAGAGTGGAGAGGAACTCTTGGTCATTCTACCAGTAGGGTTATCTCTTATATAAAGGCTCGGTGTATGGTCAAGAAGGGATATTTGGCTTATTTGGCCTATGTTTGTGATTCTAGTGCTGAGCTTCCTTCCATGGATTCTTGTGATGACCCAAAGGGTCATCACCATATTTCTCCCTTTTTCCGTGCTTCCAAGGCCTTGAAAACCTCACTTTTGGTTGTCTCGATTTGCGTGCGCAGTCTGGGCGCGAAGCCGGAAAGTTTTTATGTTAAAGTATGTGAATTCTATGAAAAATTTGAAGAATTATAATATTAATATTGATATAGTTGACTTTGGTCAACATTTTTTGTAAACGGACCCAGATTCGTGATTTGACGGTTCTGGAAGGTCCGTAGAAAAATATGGGACTCGGGCATGTGCCTGGAGTCGAAATCCGAGGTCCGGAACCCCGGTAAAAGAATTTTTCTGTTAAATTATTTTCTGAAATTATTAAGGAAAAATAGAAATGAAAATGAGTTAGAAAATATAGGTATCGGGCTCGTATTTTGGTTCCGACGCCCGGTACAGGTCTTAAATATGTGCTAAGCACTTTTTGTGAAATTTGGTCGAAATCGGACGTCGTTTGACGTGTTTCGGACCTAAATAGCCAAAGTTAGAAGTCATGAACTTTGAAATGAAAATTTTGAGTTTTGGGGTTTGATTCTTTGATTTTGATGTTATTTTGGCGGTTTGATCGCGCAAGCAAGTCCGTAGAATATTTTTGAGGTTGTGTGCATGTTTGGTTTGAACCCACGAGGGCTCGGGTGAGTTTTGGATAGGTGTCAGATTGCTTTTCTCATTTTTGGAAAAAAATCTGTTCTTCTGCTTCTGTTGTTTCCGCATCTACGGATAGGAGTAATAAGAGTGGACAGGTAGGATCGGGTTGCGCACCGCAACAGGAGGAATAAGGGTGATATGTGTTAAGGAGTAATAAGGGTATACATGTGGGATCGGGTTGCATGCCGCAACAAGGAGGAACCAGGGTAAATATTAATACTATTGTTGTTTATATGATGGGATCGGGATGTGCGCCACATCAATTTTTGTTATGTATTTATATTTGTTGAGGTCCATTACTGTGATATTTAAACAACCTTAAGGATTAGTTATAGTTGAATACTAGTAGAACAACTGGGCCCATTTTATTTGATGCAAGTTATTGCTTTATTACGTTATGTATTTTCTTTCTGTTTAGTATAAACTATTGCAGGTTGTATATGTTGTATGCCCCGCCGCAGCCTCGTCGAGGTTAGGTTCGGCACTTACCAGTACATGGGGTCGGTTGTACTGATACTACACTCTGCACTTTCTCTGCAAATTTTGGAGGTAATGGCTGATCGTGAGGTTGGTTGCGATCACTGCTTCCCAGAGACCCAAGGTAGTCCTGCAGGCGTCCGCATGCCCTGGCATCCCCTTCTACCCTATTTCATTTATGTTTTATCTACTTTTGAGACAGATGTAAACTTTTCTTTCAGACCATTATTTGTAGTATTCGTAGACTGTTCGTGAGTTGTGACACTAGTTCTAGTTGGAAATTATTATGGTTTTCGTTATTAGCATAAAGATAATCTTTTAAACTGTGTTCTTCTGCATTTATTTCCACCGATTTAATTTTGTTAAGTTTTAATTATTAAACGATGAAGGAAAATGTGAAATATTCTGTAACGTTGGTTTGCCTAGCAGGTACAATGTTAGGCGCCATTACGGTCCTGACGGTGGAAAATACGGGTCGTGACACAATATCAGCATACCATGGCGTCTCTTCCATTGTCACTGCTATGTGTGGCAAATGGGCGGGTTGGGCTGAATTTGGGCGGGTCAAAGATGGGTTAGGTCAGTAAATGGTTCATTGCTCAACCCAGCCCAAAGTGTACTTGGGTCAAGATGGCTAAATAATGGTTCATAACCCAACTCGCCCAACTTAACTCATGTTTTAGAACGATGCTTATCTTGCATAAAAAAACCTTTTACCTTGAATCATGTAAGTTAAAAAATTTTTTGCGGGGGCACGGATAGGGGGTGGGTGCGTGGTGCAGAAAAACGAAAAAAAAAACAGAAAATATAGAATACAAACAAAAAAGTAAATTTTTTTGAGGGGTTTGCAA
>MU729336.1:70067-102717 GCA_026770625.1 Nicotiana glauca
TTTTACTCTGTTCCTTTTATTTTCGTTTGTTTCCTCTTTCTGAGTCTGTTTGGTCAGAACAAGTGAGAAATGACTTCAAAATTTGCCATCAGCTTTCCAAACGCAAAAGACGAGATTTGGCTATACATAAAAGTGGCATACGTCAAGAAATAACTACGTATACACAGAGCGGAAAGTGATGGACGTGATTTGGGAACTCATGTGGGACACAAAGGTCAAAGAGATGACAGTTCACGAGCAATGCCACAAAAAGGAGATATTGGGTCTGAACGAAGAAAAGGTATTTCAGTGACACGGAAAACGGAGAAAGTGGTTAGTCAGTAAACATGCAAAATCTTCAAGTGAAATCAGCTGTCATGGAAAATACATGGGGTCAGATAAGAAGACTAAAAGTAATAGTTAAGAGGTTTGTGAATAAGGAGTCGTCAAGAAGGGAGAAAGTTATCAGCCAAGTTTCAAAGATGGTCGGACAACGCATAGCATGGAAAGGAGAAAAGGAAAACCATCCCCAGTAGGAGTATCACAAACAACCACCACACTTTAAACTGACAGAATTTTCTTTGATTTGAAACAGGGGCAGGAAATGTTATTGATGGCGGAAAGGTATGATACAAGAAAGATTATCAAACTGGGGCAGAAAATTTTCTTTCATTTGAAAATTTTTCTTGAAGTCGAGTACCCATCGGAAGAACGAGGAAGTCAATCAAGATTTAAGAGAGAAGAAGATAACACAAGTTTTAAAGAAGGCCATTTCGGAGGAAGAAAACACCAGTCTTAAGGGAAGTAGTTCCAGAGGATGGAAAACACCGGTTTTAAGGGAAGTAGTCTTTGAAGGAGGAAGATAACATAGTTTTGAAAAAAAGAAGAGGGAAGTAGTTTTTAGAGGAAGGAAACACCAGTTTTAAGGGAAGTAGTTTTTGAAGGAGGAAGATAACACAAGTTTTGAGGGAAGTAGTTTTTGAAGGAGGAAGATAACACAAGTTTTGAGGGAAGTAGTTTTTGAAGGAGGAAGATAATTCAATTTAGAAGGAAAATGGTTTAGGAGGCAAGAGGGAACAATTGCAATAAAATGAAGTTCAAATTATAGTAGAGGTTAGGAGCCCACCTGGAGAACGGAAAGGCGTTATATTTTTAAGTTGTAGTTGAGGTCAGGAGCCCGCCTGGAGAATGGAAAGGCGTTATATTTAAGTTGTAGTTGAGGTCAGGAAACTGCTTGAAGAGCGGAAAGGCGTTATCTTTTTAAGTTTTAGTTGAAGTCAGGAGCCCACCTGAAAAGCGGAAAGGCGTTATATTTAAGTTGTAGTTGAAGTCGGGAGCCCGCGTGAAAAACGGAGGCGTTACATTTTAAGTTGTTGAAGTCGGGAGCCCGCCCGAAGAACGGAGGCACTATCTTTTTAAATTGTTGAAGTCGGGAGCCCGCCCGAAGAACGGAGGCATTACATTTTAAGTTGTTGAGGTCGGGAGCCCGCTCGAAGAACGAAGGCGTTATCTTTTTAAGTTGTTGAAGTCGGGAGCCCGCCCGAAGAATGGAGGCGCTACATTTTAGGTTGTTGAAGTCAGGAGCCCGCCTGAAGAACGGAGGCATTATCTTTCTAAGTTGTTGAAATCGGGAGCCCGCCCGAAGAACGGAGGCGCTACATTTTAAGTTGTTGAAGTCGGGAGCCCGCCCGAAGGACGGATGCATTACCATTTTAAGTTGTTGAAGTCGGGAGTTCGCCCGAAAAGTGGAGATGTTACCATTTTAAGTTGTTGAAGCCGGGAGCCTGCCCGAAGAACGGAGGCGTTACCATTTTAAGTTGTTGAAGTCGGGAGCTCGCCCGAAGAATGGAGGCGTACCTCTTTAAGTCAGAAGTCAGTAACCTATCCGGAGGGCAGAGGGTTACAACAAAGAACGGAGAAATAAGTTCAAGTTTGGCAATCAGAAGGAAGGCAACAAGGGTCAAAAGAAGATAGCTCAAGTTCCGAAGGAAAAACAATCCGCATCTCACAAGAAGGAAAGAAGCAGGTCGAGTTCGGCCATCAGACATCCACATGAAGAAGGGAAGATTACAAGTAAAGTCAGAAATAAAGAAACATCAGAGGAAACACAAATCAACAAGATAGCAAGGCAACAAGAGACACAAGAGCAAGTTCGAAGATCTAGATAAGATTTTGTAATACGTAGGCTATAGTTTAGTTTAGCTTCTTATTTTCTTTTAGCATGGTGTAATAAGGAGGTCATAAGGCAGTAACAACAGCAGCAACAGAAGTAACAATGAAATCCCAGCTTCATGGTAGTCCCAGCTACCAAAACTTCCCGAACTACATTGAACTGATTCCCTTTTAGCCAGGGATATGTAGGAGACCTTTTGAAGCAAAGGTTCGGTCAAATGTTTCAAAACATGCTTCACATGGAGTATTCAAACGGGCAAAAATCGCTCGTATCCGCTCACTTAATCTTTGCACGAAAACTCTTTGTGTTTATGGGCAAAGAGGGGCAGCTGTGAGCACGTGATTTTTGCCCTATGTGAATTACTCTCAAAATAAAATAGTTTTTGTGTTGTTTGCTATTTTGTGGATTTTGTGGTATTGTCAGTTATTTGTTTGTATTTGTATGTGTGCATGTTTATTGGATTAATTAATAAGAAAATAAAAAATAGGTCGCATTTTGCATTTAGGATTTAATTATACATTTTGGAATTAATTAAATAATAATTGTTTTACGAGAATGAAAAATCACAAAAAATAACGTACTTTGCATTTTTTAGCATTTAACATCAAATTGTGTGGTTTTCTTTTAAATTGATATTTAATTATGTGATAATTATTATTAAGCATTAATTAGTATTTTTTAAGTTGATTGGGTTTTATAATTTAATTTAGGACTTTGGTTTTAATTTTGGAAAAAATAATTTAAGAAAAAAATAAAAGAAAATTGATTAAAAAAAAGAGAGAAAGGAAGTGCAATTGGGCCAAATTCACCTGGACCAATTGATTTTCGCCTAAAACCCACCCCAAATAAGCCCAATCCCATGCCCCAACCCAGTCCAGATCGATCAGTTTGCTAGAACATCCAAACGATGTCGTTTCACCACACTTAATCTGCACCATTGATCTCATTAGATCAAACGGTTCAGCCCGCCTCCAGCATCAATAACACGACGTCATTTTGATGGAAATTAATCTCAACCGTTCGTTTATTTTAATCAAACGGTCCCAAACGTCCCCCCTCACCCGATCCAAGATCCACCCGGTTCCCTTCCCCCGAACTTAGCTAAAAACGACCTCGTTTTAATTAGTGAATTAATCTGAGCCCTAGGATTCCCATCATCCAACGGCCCAAATCAACTCACTAACTTTAATATACCCAATGCATACCCCCTACCCCGAAACAAGCCCCCTTCACTAGTCTCTTTTGCCCTCTCCAAAGACCTCCTGTAACTCCACCGCCAACCGCCATCGAGAATCGCCTTACGGCGGCGGAAAACTCCCAAACCACCCCATCTTAACACCCCGGAATCACCTCAACCTCCTCTTCCCAAATCCAAGCTCCCCTTCCTTTGAATGTTCCTGGAACGCTTCGAATCTCTGATATAAGACACGAACCCTAGCGCCGCCCTCATATTCTCTGATGGCAGCGCCATCTCAAACCACCATCAAATTAACACCAAAGGACCTCCTCACCTTCCTTATACCAAATCCCTAATCAGTTCCCTTCAAATCATCATGGAATTTCTCGAATTTTAGATCAAGTAAACGAAAAATCAGATCGGCCAGGCTTCATGAGATTTCGAGTTGTGAATGACTTTAGTCATGTATTCTCAGTCGAGAACACATGGTTAAAGTATATCTCAGCCCGAAAATAGGGGACTCTTTGGAGATCAATAGTTCGAGTCTTGATCCTGGTAAGTTTTCTTTTTCTCTTTTTCAGTTTTGTTCATTTTCTTCTTCTCTTATTGTTTTCTTTCTCCAGTGTTCTTTTAAGTCGTCCTTCCGTTCACAAGCCTGGTAGTTCCTCATCTACATTAACTTATGTTTCAGCGAGTCTAGCTTTAATTCAGGGACTTGAATTTGTCGAGCTGAAAGCTCCATTTTTAAGTTCTTATAGCAGATTAATTTTTTTTAATATGATTCAATAGTCGTATGTTTCTTTCAATTTTGAAGTGTATTTGTATTGGTTTGTTTGCATATCCAGAACTTTAGGATGCATTAAATAATAGGGGATTAAAAGGATAATTAAATGGTTGAAAATTAGATTAAGTGGCAGGACATTACTGTTGTCGGGGCATGCCTAAATTTAAAACTTAGGCTACCCATACCAGTGTCGGTTTAATAAAGAAAATAAGGTTAGTGGAGGAAAAGACATTCACTAATGGTTCTGCAGAGAATAACATGAGTCTTAGTCTAAAAAACTAAAAAGAAATACACTCTGAAAAGGGTGTAAAAGATAGTGCCTGCAAGTTGGTAAAATAAGAAGCAATAGGGCTGAATGACAAAAGGGCATGAGAGGGAATATACAGGCTGGGAAAAAGGTGAAAACTTGGAATAAAATAAGGGTCATGTTAGTCTATAAAGAGGGGGTACTGTTTCATTGAAAGGAAAGAGATCAGAGTTGTGGGAATCAGTTTTAGAGAGTTTAGAAAATTTGAAAAGCTGAAAAAGAAACAGGTGTCAAAAATCAGTTTTCAGAGAGCATCTTTGAGAGCTAAGGCATTCAGTCTTAAAGAGTTTGAGAGTTTTGAGAGTAATTACATATTGAGAATAGAGATATACACAATGAGCGTATTGTTCCATTGGATTTGGGATTCAGTTTTTGAGTTTCAATAGTTGATCGTGATTTCCCATCCTGAGTCCAATTTGCTGGAGTTTCTTTTGGGGTCTGTTGGTCCAAATTTTGGGTTCAGTAGAGTCTTTGTGGTTCTTTCGCTGTTGCTGTGTTTCTGTTGAGGTTTCCTGGGTTTGTTGTGAAGCTATTTTTGGTCCAAATTATTCCTGTTTGGTTGATTGTGGCTGTTTGTGATTGTTGTTGCTGTGTTTGGAGTAATTTATCAGTCTGCTGTTGCTAATTACTCTTTCTTCTTCTTCTTCTTCTTCTTCTTCTTCTTCTTCTTCTTCTTCTTCTTCTTCTTCTTCTTCTTCTTCTTCTTCTTCTTCTTCTTCTTCTTCTTCTTTTTCCATTATCCAGGTACACAATTGTATCCCTGATATCTATGAGTTGAAACATGCAGAACTGAGTTCGTGTGAAATGTGCAGAAATGAATTGATTCCAGATTTATGTTTCAGGATTTAAATTCATAGTTGTTGTTTAAGTTTCTTTACTTTGTTTTGTACCAAATAGACTGTAACCTGCTGTATCTCGGATTCAATAAGTCTACTTTGCATGTGAAAAACTAGTTATAACTACTTTCATGTTAGGTTAGCAGAGTAGATTACGTTACTTGTAGTTAATTTCATGTTATCTGTTCTTTTCATACATATGCTCAAAAGTAGTTCATAAAATAGAACATTTAGTCGATTACTGTTAGTATTCAGCCTGGGGTAATTAAACTGATTTCGCAGCATGATTATTAATCCTCTTAGGTGATTATAATTTTATAAGTGTTAGCATTAATTCACATTGCAGTAACCTCACACGGATAGGTGTTCTAAATTTAGTTAATACGTGAACGTAAAATAGTCCTTTAAAGTTAACGTGGTAATTTGGAAAAAAATTCGAGAATAAAGGTTCTAGTTGATAAATTTGTTCATTGTAAATTATTGAACACACTTGTACTAATATAGAATAACTTCAATAAGCATTTAGTATAGTTAAAATCGCGGATCCATTTGGTTTAATGAATTAGTCTATTTTGCAAGGTTCTTGGGCCTTAGCACTCCAGTGAACAGCCCAGATCCAATCAGATTTATGTGTTAATATGGACCTGGGCCAAGGCCTGTGACTAACCCCCCCCCCCCCTTTTGACATAGCCTCGAGTGCAGTTTTCCTTATGGTTAGTTTTAATACAATAATTAATTAACTAGGATTATTTCTTTTGTTATTAGAGACAAATAAAATAGAAACATCGTAGTTGCTTTTAGGTTTGCCTTATTTAAATGAGATGAGCTTCACTAAATAAAATACATAAATTGCGAGGCCCTCGTTAAATGTATATATTAAAATACTTAGATTTCGGGAGGGGTCGTTTAGTGAATTTCGCGGCCTTCCCTAAAATAATAACGCGTTAGTCTCTTTAGGCGTGTATTTTAAATAACATTACCTCCCTAAATTCGGGTGCACATTTATGTGACCCAAATCCAAATTTCAACGATGTTAAAATATGTCAAAACCACGGGTGCATTTATGCGACGTGGTTCAAGACTTGTTTTAATGACGTTGCAATTTTCTTTAAAAATGAATAAAAGCGGTTAAAATTAAAAATTTGCACATAGGTTCATAATTGTTAAAATCAGATAATTTAAGCCAAATATAATAGTTGGCGACCGTGCTAGAACTACGGAACTCGGGAATGCCTAGCACCTTCTCCCGGGTTAACAGAATTCCTTACTCGGATTTCTGGTTCGCGGACTGTTAAACAGAGTCAATCTTTTCCTCGATTCGGGATTCAAACCGGTGACCTGGGACACCATAAATCTCCCAAGTGGTGACTCTGAATCTCTTAATAAACGAATCCCGTTTCAATTGTCCTTTAATTGGAAAAACTCCCTTTATTATACCCGGGTGTAGTAGTGAAAAAAGAGGTGTGACACTAGTAACTATGAACATCCGGGAATGTCTCTATTATATCTTCAACCTCTACCTTCTTTTCGACTCCTTCCAACCTTGAGAGGTGGTCTGCTACTTGGTTCTCTGTCCCTTTTCTATCATGCATCTCTAGATTGAATTCTTGTAGAAAAAGAACCCAGCGGATCAAGCGTGGCTTTCACTCCTTTTTTGCTATCAGGTACCCAATTACTGCATGGTCAGTATAAAAAATAACTTTTGAACCAAATCAAGTACGACCTGAATTTGTCGAATGCAAAAACTACAGCCAACATCTTCTTTTCCATCACAGTGTAATTGAACTGTGCACTGCTTAGCATTCTGCTTGCATAGTAATAGCCCGTTTGGCCAAGTTGCAAAAATCAGCTTATTTTGAGACGTACTTTTTTTTCAAATGTGCTTTTCTCAAAAGTACTTCTGGTGGGAAGCATTTTGTGTTTGGCTAATTAGTTTGAAAAATACTCCTGAGCAGCAATTAGTGTTTGGCCAAGCTGTTAAAATTGCTTCTAAGTGATTTTTCTCAAAAGTGCTTCTCAAAAAAGTTCTTTTGGAGAGAAGCTACATTTTTCGGCTTCTCCAAAACTGCTTCGCTTCTCCTCAAAAGCACTTTTTTCCTTCCAGAAGCTTGGCCAAACACCTCAATTTTTGGCCAAAAAGTTCTTTTGGCAAAAAAAAAAATACTTTTGGCCAAAAATAAGCTTGGCCAAACAGGCTATAAATTGGGTGCATCAGCTTGTCCTTTCGTTGCCCCAAGACTGCTCCTATAGCATACTCACTTGCGTTGCACATGAGCTCGAACGATTTCTCCCAGTTGGGTGCAACAATGATGGGTACAATCACCAATCTCTTCTTCAGCTCCTCAAATGCCAACATGCAATCAGTAGAAAACACAAAGAGGCTTATCCTTTTCAAGGAGTTTACATAAAGGTTTAGCAATCTTAGAGAAATCTTTTATGAATCGCTTGTAGAACCCGGCGTGCCCAAGGAAACGTCTCACTACCTTGACCGAAGTGGGCGGTGGAAAATTCTCAATCACATCAACCTTAGCATGGTCAACCTCAATTCCTTTACTCGACATTCTATGCCCCAAGATTATCCCTTCTTGTACCATAAAATGCACCTTTTTCTAATTCAGCACTAAATTTTCTCCACACATCTTCGGAGCACTCTTCTTAAATTGTGAAGACAGTCTTCGAATGAATTTCCCACCATGGAAAAATCATCCATAAATACCTCCATAATATCTTTAACCATGTTTGTGAAAATGGCTAACATAAACCGCTAGAATATAGCCGATGCATTGCAAAGCCCAAAAGGCTTTCTCTGAAAGGCAAAGATGCCATATGGACAGGTGAAGGATGTTTTCTCTCTATCTTCGGGGGCTATTGAGATTTGATTGTACCCCTAATATCCATCGAAGAAACAAAAGTGAGATCGCCCATCCAACCTGTCCAACATTTGGTCAACGAATGGCAAGGGGAAATGGTCTTTCCGGGTGGCTGTTTTCGATTTCGATAATCCATGCAAATCCGCCACCCCGTAACTGTATGAGTCGAGATCAGCTCGTTATTCTCATTTTGTACGACCGTCATTCCTCCCTTCTTCAGCACACACTGAACAGGGTTGACCCAAAGATATGGGGAAGATGATACCCACATCTAACCACTTGATCACTTCCTTCTTCACCACCCCTTTCATATTCGGCTTCAGCCTTCGTTGATGTTCTCTGGTAACCTTCCTCCAAGAGAATCTTGTGCATACAAAAAGCTGGGCTAATACCCTTTATGTCTTCAATGGTCCAACCAATAGCAGTCTTACATTCGTGTAACACTTGTAGGAGTTGCTCTACCTGGACAGCTAGCGAATCAAATGATATAATAATTGGTAAAGTAGAATTAGGCCCTAAGAAAACATACCTGAGGTGAGCTGGAAGCGGTTTCAGGTCCAACTGTGGTGGCTCCTCTATCGATGGTTTCACATGTGTTGTTGTTCTTTCTTCTAAGTGTAGGGGATCTAACTAGGGATTCCTTTTCCAGAACCCTTGACCTTCGAGTGCCATGACCCACTCTGCCAGCTCCTCACCATCCACATTTTCCAGATTCCTCAAGCAGGCTTCTAACGAATCCCTGACATTAATAGTCTCATCCTCTTCTTGTAGTATTACATCTACGACCTCCACTAGCGAGCAATTTGCAAATTCGCTGGGTCTCCTCATAGATTGTTGAACATTGAATATTATTTCTTCATTGTTCAACCTCATTTTCAATTACTAGTCTCACAATCAATCAATTCTCTCCTAGTGGCTAAAAATGGCCTTCCCAGAATGATTGGTATCTCTTCATCCACTTGACAGTCAAGAATGACGAAGACTGTAGGGAATACAAATTTCCCCACTTGAACAAGTACATCATCAAGAATTCATGTCGGTCTTTTGACTATGCGATCAGCCAGTTGCAGCAACATTGAGGCCGGTCTAGCTCAACCAATGCCCAATTTTATATAGATTGCCAAGGGCATCAAGTTTATAGTGGCTCCCAAGTCATACAATGCTTTACCAAAAGCATAACTCCCAAATGGTGCATGGGATAGTAAAACTACCTGGATCAGACAACTTTGAGCCATAGGCTTTGTCACTATCGCGCTGCAGGTCTGCGTAAGAGTTATAGTGGACAGGTCCTGGAAGTCAAATTTTTGCGACATCAGGTCCTTCATCATTTTTGCATACCCTGGCATTTCCCTCAAAGCATCAATCAATGTAATATTCAATTGAAGTTGTCTAAGCATTTCCATGAATTTCCTGTATTGATCATTTTGCTTTGCCAACCTCTGAGGGAATGGTGCATGAGTCAACCTCTACCCACTGCTTTGTGTCTTTTCTTTGCTGGAAGCTTTTTTTACCACTTGTTCTGGGAGTTGTTTACCTTCCTTCTCCTTACCCTTGTCAACTCGTGCCTGTTCAATTACAACCTCGGTGAGCTCTACTGACTCATCTGTCACTAATGTAACTGGAGTAGTTGCTGTTGTCTCTTTCCTAGATTGATCAACTTCTTGCTCCCTGTCAAAATCTCTTCCATTCCTGAGACTCACTGCCATGAGCTGATTTAGGTTTTGCTCCTTTGGATTAATGTTTGTATCTGCAGGCAATGTTCCTTGTGGGCGATTGTTCAAGGCCATAGATAGTTGTCGCAATTGAGTTTCAATACCTTTGATTGCTAAATCATGTACATCTAACTTCTTTTGCATCTTTCCATTTGTCCCAGTTGTTGAAGCACGCCTCTGATTTCGATCATGTTACTGTCTTGCTGTTGCTGGGGTGGTTGGTAGGCCAACTGTTGTTAGTGCTGTTGATTATAGCCCTGCTGCCTTTGATAAGGCACGACTTGGCCTGTCATCGTGCTCCTTCTTGATTTGGGGTTGTGATGTGGCTAGTTTGGTCTGTACTGCTGGTTTGATGTTGGCCCCCATTGCTTCCCACCTTACCTCTGACCTTCAAAATTATTGACATAATTCATGTCTTCTATGAAACTAGCCTAAATTTTGAGACATCTTGTCAAGAAGAATCTTACACCCTGTGAATGTTTTGCTCAAGAATGCACCCTCGGCAGAAGCACCTAAATTGGCCTTCAGATTGTCAGCCAAACCCATATAGAATCTCTGTCCCAGTATTTGATTCAAAATTCCAGGGTGCGAAGACTTCACCAACATACCGTTAAATCTCTCCCAGGTTTCTTGCAAAGTCTCAGTTCGTTTCTGCCTGAATTGCAATATCTCATCAATTTGGCTTACAGTTATGTTGGGTGGATAAAACTTGTTTAAGAACTGCTTGACTAGTTCCTCCCAAGTAGCAATGGAGTTTATTATCAGTGAATTCGGCCAAGCTTGAGCTTCCCCAGTCACTGAGAATCGAAATAGTAATAATTTGATTGCCTCAGGAGTCACACTCGACTGTCTTAGAGTGACACAAATTGATAGAAAGTTCTTCAGATGTTGTGGGTCTTCGATGTACGACCCGGAGAACATCCCTTTATTCTGCAACAGGTGCAGCATGTTGTTGGTAATCTGAAATGCCTTCGCTTGTATATGAGGAACTGCAATTGTTGTAGCCAGATTATCAGCAGTTGGTTGCGCGCAATCATAAAGAGCAGCTTTTGGCACAAGAGATGCTACCACTCTGATATTTGTGTCAACTCGATCATTCGTATTGTTCCCGTTGATGTTCTCAGCGTCGTCCATTTCAATTTCTAGTTGGTCATTTTGTTATAGATATTTGCCCTTCTTGTTAGCCCGATTCAATGCCCTGCGCTTTTTCGGGATCTAAGAGTCCTTCAAAAAGTTCTCCAGTACTCAAGGAGCTTCTAGGCATGCACCTGAATCATAGAAAAGTTCAAACGTGAGAATTTCAATAGAAATATTTTTAACACCACGGAAATTTGATCTAGACTAAAAATCGTAGTAATTCTTTCAAGTTGCAATAAATAACATCGTTAATTCCCCGGAAACTATGCCAAAATTTGATCACGCCCAACTATGCCTTATAAAAAGGACTAAGTGGTCACTACAAATATAATCCTGTTCAATTCCGGAGTCGAATCCCACAGGAAACTAATCTATTTACTACAACTTTTAACACTGCTAATGATAAGCTCAAACAGTTCCCGGATGCAAGATTTTTAATGGATAATGAGTATAATGTAGTTAACTAAGGAAAAATGACAATAAAACTAGCAATAATCAAGAATAGAGTTGAATTCAATTAGTAAAATGGTCTAGGGTTATTGATTTTCCCAATTGCCGGATTAATTCCTGACGTGTTAGTTATAATCTCGCTGTAACACTCTATAAGGAATATGAGTTCTAGGCTACCGCAATTATCTCTCGATCAATTATGAGAATTTACTAGAAGCATCCTCTCGAACTACTCTAGTTGACAATTTATGCAACTCAGAATTATCCCACCAAAGCTTCGTTATCACTAATTATGCTTTTAAATTCAAGTAATTAATCTCTTAAGCTACCCGAAAGTGATATTGTTCAACAACAATCTAACCAAGTGTTCTTTCTCAAGCAACACAAGATAACTAAACACGATTAGTCAAGGGCCCTTTAAATTAATCACAAGACAACATGTAGTTGAACAATCATAGAGTAAAAACGGCTCAATTATATCAAAACAGAGTCAAGATTTCATCCAACAATTGGTTATATCAACCCTAGATGACGGGTTTAGCTACTCATACTAATAGATAAAAATTCAATATAGAAAGTCACAATCAACAATGGAATTAAAAAGAAGAAGATGAAAACTCTAAGGAAATTCTCTGTCTTTCTCCTGTGTTCTTGCCTTCAAAATCTCTCTAGAAACAACTATCCTTCTCTTCTGCGCGAATTAGGTTTCATATAAGTTTAGGTTAGTTGCCTTGGAAATTACATAATTGACCCTGTAGTATTGACTTCCGTCAGCTCGTCCGCGGCCGTGGATTGGACCGCGGATTTTGCCCAGTATTCTGCCTCAGTGCGCGGCCAATCTCCGTTTCAATCCGCGGCCGTGCATCTGGAGGGGACTTTTGCCACATGCTTTTCTTTCTCCTTTTCGTTCGTGCTAACCTCCGATTGGCCTTCCACGCTCCATATTGACTCCAAAACACTCTTTAGCTTCCTCATAGCTCGGAGTGACTCCTGCAAAACATAAAATTCTTAATTAGAATATTTTGTTATCTTTTAACATTCATACATTGATAAAGTGCGATCAAATTAGACTGTAAATAGTATCTAAATTGCATAATTATAGTGTACTATCATAGTTCCTCACGCAAAGCAACATGAGATTTATTTTTCGTTGGACTAGATGGCATTTAGTCCACACAAAAAAAAAACAACCAATTTAATCCTATAAGTGCAGTCTGGGGCAATGGCAGAGCCACATGTACCCAAGGGGTGTCAACCGACATCCCTTCGCCGGAAAATTACACTATTTAGCTCGGTAATATTTTGAAAAATATGTTTATATACTATATAATGACACCCCATGACTTCTTGGTGAGTTTATTTCTTTATATTTTGACTCCCTTTAATGAAAGTTCTAGCTCCACCACTGGTCCGGGGAGTGTAGGATTTACGCAGCCTTACCCCTACCTAGGAAGGGCAGAGAGACTGTGTCTGATAGACCCTCGGCTAAAGAAGATGGAAAAAGTGTTGATAGTAAGTAATAGTAAGTCAATATATTTAGAAAACTAAATCGAAGATACCAATAGAGAACTATTGATAGTAAGTAATAGCAAGGCAACGTATTTAGAAGACTAAATCCAAGATAACAATAGAGAATATGGAAGAAGTACTGATAGCATGCTAAAGTACTGATAGCAAATCGCGACGTTTGTAAAAGTAGTAACTTTCTTATTGGATCAAATGTATCCAACAATATAGTTATGTTTGAGTCAATTAAAAAGCAAGAAAAAACATCTGATTTTTTTTTTTTTGGTGTGTGTATAATTTTGATCATAGCAAACGTGTATTGGCACAGTTCTTGGGTAAAAGAAACCTATTCTTTTTCTCTCATTTTTCATATACTTTACTTTTAAGCGTCCAAATTCTACTATACTTAATATTTCTTTCTCCCATAATTTTTTATTAATTAGACGTTTTAACACCTATTTATACATATTCACACTCATTCTCCTTCTGCTATTATAGTTTATTGACTAGACAGGTTAACATCCCAGCTTTATGTAGTCATTTTTTTTTTTTCCATATTGTTTATTCTTCTCTTCTATTTTCTTTCTTAGGGTAAAACTTATTTAACAGAGGAAATGCTGAAAACATCCTTACTGTAATTTCGCCTTATTTTTTCTCAATCATGCAAGCATTTTACTCCATGAAAGAAAAGGAACACTAATAGGCAAGCTAACACGGATGGTACTATGTCGCAATGTATTTGTAAAATGTCTTTAGATGTAAGATGTCTTTAGAGTAATAATTATTTTGGTGTTACGAAACTTAGCTCAAAGTAATAATATAAAACAAGAAAATAGACAAGAATGTAGGGAGCAAGAGATAAGAGATTCTTATTTCTTCCATGTATTCAAGTATGTACAATGTGGTGCTAAAACCCTCTATTTATAGGATTACATAGAGTGATAGAGGCATACAAAAGAATGTCATAAACATGACATTAAACAATTGAGATCATGGAGGAAGATCATGGGGAGGTTATGGAGGTGTATAACGGAGAAGAGTAGTGAGAGTAACTTCTTTAGGAGTTATAGACATCCATTACAAAATGTAATATTTCATAACACTCCCCCTTGGATGTCTATAGATAATGTGCCTCGTTAAAACCTTACTAAGAAAAAATCATGTGGTAAAAAATCTTAGTGAAGGAAAAGAATACACATATCTTGTAATACGCATTATTTGCTGCCTCGTTAAAAATCTTGCCAGAAAAATCCAGTGGGATAGAATCTTAGCTAAAGGAAAAAGAGTACAACGCGTATTTGCCTCCCCCTGATGAAAACTTCACTTTATTCTTCGGAGACATGAATTCCAAACTTGTAAAACAACTTCTCTAATATTGAGATCCACAATGTATGTGAAGAAGTTTGTCAAATTATCACTTGAACAAATTTGTTGAAGAACTTTGGTGAATGTGCTTTATGTTGTCTCCTTCGATAGTCCTTCTTTCAATATAGCTATGCATGCAGTATCATTTTCTATGTAATTGGAACCTTGTTGAATATCACAATATGGCATTACCCTCATATACAAATAGATTGTTTCAAGAACGAATTTTAGAAAATGCTTGCATTTCCATAACCAACAAAATCTTGACAATAATTGTTAGAATAAATAAATCTATATCAAAGATTCTTTTTGCATTATAACACTAATCGTATTTCAATATACATAGGAGTAAAAGTATAGCTCGCTAAAATATTATTGTATTTACCTAGCAAGATACATTAGTGCATCAGTTGCAATAAACACAAAAATAAATCATGCACACCATGATTACTCTAATCCACATAAGGATCCGTTGAAACTTTATATTTCAGAATAATTTAAATCCTTCAAGGATTTTCATTATACACATATAAGGTTTTTCATGTACTGCCAAATTAAAATCTGAAAAGGATTTCATCCACCATAGGAGAACTTATCGCCATAGAAAATGCATGAATATTTACGAAAAATCTTGTGCTACAACTCGTCTTTATGTCTATCGACTTGACTTTTTATTTCACTTTCAGGTGTTGGGACTATCCGTCCAACTTCACATTTTTAGGTGAAGTCAATTTCATTGTGTAATTTTTATTTGGCCAATCATTTATCTGTTCGAATTTTATTACACATTTGAGCTCAAGATCCTCGTCAATATTAATAATATTGAACACTACATTATATCAACAATATCGTCAATGATCATTTTACATCGATTCCATCATCACACAATAAAGACATAACTTATCGATCATTATTTTCAGGTACCTGAGCCTCTTCCATGAGATCTTATAGATTGTTATGTCGTTGTGCTATTCTAGAGCACTTTCCTCTTTATAATGACCATCTTGATCATTTTCTCCACTCCTTCAAGGAGTTTTATCTTTGGAACCAACATGTCATGGAATCTGTCCATCTTAGACTTTATTTTAGTTGGAGCGTTAGCAGCTGAAATATGACATTTAGCTTTGGGTCAGCAGATGCCGCTGGCAATATTTTGCAACTGAATTACCACTTGAACTTCAAGTGCACATTTTCTTGTACGAGGATCTAGATGTACTCATAATAATTCATTCCACGTATCACTTTTTCAGATGCCTATTTTTTTCCCCTAATGTTGGGATCACCAACATATTTTCCAACCTTCTTTGTGAACCCATATTTGTGCATTGTAATGGGATAATTAAATAATATCGCGCATTCATATTTATAGATGGAAGTTATTTGGTTCCTGATCCTGAAACAATTGTGGCAGGGAGAATTTTTCATAACTTGTTGACTAGATGCGTACAAGTACTGTTGTATATTAAATAATACACCTCATACCAAATTTTTATTTGGGAGTTTTATTCTCATAACCAATGGTTTAGCTATAATTGGAGGCATACAACTTCTGCTAAACCAACATAGATTTAAACCAGTATTATCAAGATAAATTTATATTCTTGATTGTGCTCTAATAATTTGAGCAATCAATCTTGCAAAATCCAAACTGCAAGTTGATAACAAACACACATGTGACCATACAACAAATGCATCTATTAAAATCATATAATAGTAAACGATCCACATGGAAGGTGACTGAGCCCATATATATATCACCTTCTATTCGTTCCAGAAATCAAGGGATTCAATCCCAACCTGTCACGACCCAAAATCCACTAAGGGTCATGGTGGCGTCGGACACCTCTGTCAGGCCAGCCAACTAACTTATCAATTAATTCCTCTTTTAATACTTTTGAAAATCTAAGATTTTTTCTTCTATTTTCATAAATAAAAGTTCACTACTTGAATTCAAATTTAAATAATAACAATTAGTATAAATTCGTTGTAAATCATCCCAGAAATTCGGTGTCACAAGTACATGAGCAACTACTGATAAGAGAAATAAAATACGACATCCGTCCAGAATACAGTGGACGGAAAGTAAATACAGTACACTGGAAGGGACTACCCTAGCTACGGTCACCTCGAATGATGCGGCTCACCTAGTCCCAGCGTCATCCATGCTTCTACGCCCAATAGGCTGCTAGAGGTATATATACCTGTGCAACAAAAATGCACAGAAGTGTAGTATGAGTACGTAATCAACGTGTACTCAGTGAGTGTCCCGCCTAATCCCAAAGGATAGAGACGAGATGGTCAACTCTGACACTCTCTAATAGTCCAATGATTATTTATCCTCAATATACATATTAAACAGTAGATTTATATCTTTAGACATGTTAATCCAGATAGAGGAAACAAGTAAGAACATAATTCTTTCATAGGAAATTTCCACGATTTCTTTTCATTATTAACAAAATGATCTCGAGCCATAGTGAGGAATGTAACAACTTAATTAAGTCCAGGCAACAATACAAACATGCGCAAATCATACCGAGGCGACGGCCCGATCCAACAGAAATAAATGTGCACTTGCCGAGGGTCGACGGTGCGCCTATAGATGCATCTATTAATCTGCCGAGGCATTCGGCCCGTTCTAAAATAAACACACACAGACAGATAATCAGGCAAGAAGTCAATATGGAGCAATCATCCAAGAAAGGCCAATTCTCTTTAATAATTTGAGAAAACTAAGCTTAAGTCTTTTTAGAAATCCATTTATTAATTTAATGTGATCTATTGCCCCGCTCGCGAATCATCCATGCGATGCAGGTACACATAAGACACATGCTCAGATAGCCAATTAGAATTTTATCGGGGAATAATTATCCAAATAAAACCAATTCTCTGTTTAACGATTCAGAAAATGATGCTTAATTTCTTTTTAAATTCGTTTACTAATCGAAGGTGATTTAACAATCCAAGTCATCGACGGGTTCATAACTAATTTAAGTATAACATACTGATGGGTCCTAACTACTCGGACAATAGCATAATAGTAGCTACGCGCGGACTCTCGTCACCTCGTGCGTACGTAGCCCGCACAAATAGGAGAACATAATCAATCACTTCACCTGTGGGGTAAATTCCCCCTCACAAGATTAGAAAGGAGACTCACCTCGCTCCGAAGATCCACAACCGGCATTCTACATTCTTTTGAAGACTTGCACCAACACACAATGCTCCAAAACTAGCCAACGATCATATAAATCCATTCATATATGCTCAATTATACTTTACAACCCAGTTTATAACAATTCCCAACCCCGATTGAAAAGTTGACAAAAATGCCCTCGGGCCCACGTACCCAGGTTCCAAAATTTCTCGAAGATAAAGGTTACCCATGACCTTAGAAACTCAAGTATACAATTTTTTCTTAATTTCATACTCAAAATCGTGGCTAAATTCCAAGAACACAATATTTCTAGGTCTTCCTCTAACCCTCAATTTTCTACCCATTTTCATACTAAAATCCATACATAATTAATGTATTTAACTCATAATAGGTAGAAATAACTTACCTTAACATTGTTGATGAAGAACCTCTCTTGAATCCTCCCAAAAATCTAGAAAGTCATGAAAAATGAGAGAAATGAACCCCTAATCACGATTTTAAAACAAGCTTATTGCCCAGCATTTTAGCTTCAGCGGAATCCTGTCCGCTTTTGCGGTCCCGTTTCTGCGGACCGCTTGCCGCTTCTACGGCTCCCGTCCACTCCAGGCCTTCCGCTTCTGCGGTCAGCAAACTGCTTCTGCGATTCCGCATCAGCAGATCATCTGTGGTCCTGGCTGCCCTCACCCTCGTTCGCTTCTGCAAGGCCGCTTCTGCGGTCCCATTTCCACAGAAGCGGAAATACCAGATACCAGCTGCTTCAACACTTCTTCAAACTCCGGATTCGATCTGTTAGCCACTCGGAATCCACCCGAGGCCCCCGGTACCCCAACCAATCATACCAACCAGTCCTAAAACACATTACGGACTTGCTCGAGGCTTCAATTCATATCAAACAACGCTAAAAATCATGAATTACATCTCAATTCAAGCTTTATGAATTTCGAACTTTCCAACTTGTACTTTCGATGCTTAAGCCTATCAAATCACGTCTGACTGACCTCAAATTTTGCACACAAGTCATATTTGACATTACAGACCTACTCCAACTTTCGAAATTGGATTCCGACCCCGATATCAAAAAGTCAACCTCCAGTCAAACTTCTCAAAAACCTTCAAATTCTAACTTTAGCCAAATTGCTCCAAAAGGACCTACGGACCTCCGAATTCACTTCCGATCGCGCTCCCAACTCTAGAATCACCATACGGAGCTATTCCCAGACTCGGAATCCCAAAGAACATCGATAACACTGAAATGCACTCCAAGCCAAACTTAAGAAATTCCTTATAAAATGCTAACTTCCACAATAGGCGCCAAAACGCTCTCGGATTATCCAAAACTCAATCCGGGCATACGGCCAAGTCCGAAATCATCATACGAACTTGCTGAAACCTTCAGATCCTGATTCCGAGGTTGTTTACTCAAAATTCCAATCCTAGTTCATTCTTTCAACTTTAAGCTTCTCAAATGAGAATTTTCATTTAAATTTAACTCCGATCTTCCTGAATTTAAATTCCGACCATGCAAACGAGTCATATTACCTGTAATGAAGCTGCTCATTGCCTCAGACTGCTGAACGACGCTCTAGGGCTCAAAACGACCGATCGGGTCATTACACAACCTTAACTGGTATATCATGAAAATATGCAGCACAAGAGAATTCTTGAAGAATCTTTTATTTCTCCAATATATGCCAATGTGAATTCTCAATTAATTTTTGCATCAATAAACCGGGATGGCCAACCGGTCATGCCAACTGATATTTATTTCAGTAAACATCTAATTTACTATGGCATGTGATTCCATCATCATGTTTATATTGTGTAGTACAACCTTTTATACTTACACTGTATAATTATAATAATATGAAGATATTCAATCTTCCTTTCATTTAGAGCCTCAATATGCCAACCACTTCGGCTAATATCTTTGAAACTTAAAAAATTTCTTCTGTGACTTACTACAACACCAATACCATAAATAATTTTATTTATCAGCTAGTAACAAATTTGCTCTTACGGAGCTCTCAATAATTTCGTACTACAAGATCTTTTATAACACCATCCAAGTGGTGAATTTTCCTCCACAGAGAAAATTATATTATCAGTGTCACGGTCAAAATCATTATAGGCAAGACTTGTTTCATGCTTTACTTTTGCCTTTAATAACTTTTTATAAGGCATGTCAAACTATTTGTTGGCATACCACTTGTACGCGACCGGTCACATATTTATGTAATTACACTGTAATATTCATTATCTTTATCTCGCTCAAACCTCCTTTATAGGTGAGTTATGGTATTTATCAAACCATGCATAAGTACATGCTTATGCATAATTTTTATCACATATATATTTCAACATTTACTTTCAGGAATGAACCTGCATTTACAATGCTTATCACAAGTCACATTTTTAACGAATGAACTATAATCATGTGAACGTATTTCGTATTAACAGACCACATTGATATGTATTCCTTCACCTTGAAAGGATCATTTTGAGAACCCTTATTGTTCTCCTTTTTATATTTACCATAATAATGACTGTTATTATTTGATCTTTGGCCCGTCCACGTTCATTAGTCAACCACTTATCTTTATTTAGACTTACTATGCATCATTATCACATTCACTTCAAGAATGGAGCAAATCAAGTGGGACAAACTTCATGTTTTTTCATGAAAAATACATTATTTCTCTTTAGTCATCATTATATCATCAATATAGTGCATTGGGACTCAAATCCAATGCCTTACCCATATAAAGGCATGTTAGGCCATAATGAGTTAGGACTCAAATCTAACTCTTATCATCATAGAGCACCAAGACTCAAACCCGATGTCTTACCCTTATACAATGGCATAATAAGTCTAAGTGGACTCACCCTTGAGCCTTTCATGATATAATACTTTAGAATAATTAGTTATTTTTGCCCGAACTTTAATGAAAGTTCACATCGATCTTTTTCACGAACAATCACATGATCAAACATAAAGGGAATAAAAATATCTTAGTTATAAAAAATTTCTTTTGACCACAACATAAATTTAAATTCATATTATTTTTTAAGATAAATTAGAAACCTCCTCAATAGTTAACAGTTCCATAATCTTGGATTGCAAACTATCGGAGCAGTACATATGGGAGATGATATCAAGGGATCGTAATACACTTTTGTTTGTCACACTCTAAAGCAGCTACTCCATATGTATACATCTGCACAAATGAAACTAAATTGTTAAATAACACAAATTAAACCAAGTCTTAAATATTAATGTAAGTTAATTGCAGAATTGATGGCAACTGAAAAATGATACTCCCTGTATAACAAAAGCAAACACAACATTGATATGGTAACGAAATGCTCAGATTTTCACAAGCTCAACCAAATTGATTCAAGGTTGTAACTCCCATGGAAGGATTTCATCTCTTATACAAAATATAAGAAGAATATAGCAATTCGTGCTGATAACGTGTTACGAAACTTAGCTCAAAGTAATAATATAAAACAAGAAAATAGACAAGAATGTAGGAAGCAAGAGAAAAGAGATTCTTATTTCTTCCATGTATTCAAGTATGTACAATGTGGTGCTAAAACCCTCTATTTATAGAATTATATAGAGGCATACAAAAGAATGTTATAAACATGACATTAAACATTTGAGATCATGGAGGAAGATCATGGGGAGGTTATGGAGGTGTGGGAGTTACAACTATAATGGTGAGAAGTAGTGGAAGTTATCTACATAATGGAGAAAAGTAGTGGGAGTAACTTCTTTAGGAGTTTTAGACATCCGCTACAAAATATAATATTTCATAACATTAGGAAGATACTTAAAAAATATATTTTACTTAAAGAATATATTTTTTACGAAGTTGAAATAAATAGATCTATAAGTTTAAATAGGCACCTTTTGTATGAGAACCTTATAAATGGTTTATACATTTTAATCATTGTCCTTTCGTGCATTAAAAGAACCTTAAAATTCATTCTGATAATTTATAAAAAATTATCTTCCAAAAGCTTTAGTTACAGAGAGACAATTGGAGTGCTTTATTGGCATAATGTTTTTACAAAATTACTAAAGTGTTATTTATGAACAACATCAAAAAAGTGAAAAACTGATGCCACAAAAAATTTCTCTATAAAATGAGTATTAACTTCTCTACCGCAATTGAGAAGATTTTTCGTCGGAAACTCTGATATTATTAAACTACAAAAAGGTAAGCATTGTTCTATTTATTTGGATTTGTTTTTTGTTCTTATATATGGACCATTTCGCATAGTAATTTTCTTATGTAATACTTACATTATATATTTGTTTATTATTTTTTATACAGTAATGTTTTATCTCTTCAATATCAACTTTATTCACAAAAAAAAAAAAATGTCTACCGGCTAGAAGCGAGGGTTTACTAACTTGTGCAGTTATATGAACTGCTTAGGGATAATGCATAAAATTCACCCCATCCTATGACCCATTTGTCAACTACACACCTTTTCTTTTCGGGGGTCCTATTACCCCCCTGAACTATTTTAAAGCGTAATAAATACCACCTTAAGTGCTGACGTGGCATAGAGAGTGTGCACACTCTCTTAAAGGCAAGTGGAAGATCAAGTAGCGGGTATCTTCACAAGCCCTTTGAGATCGACTGCTTCCTCAATGTCTCTTGAAATGCCTAACTTAGTGTATCTTCATAAGGGGATGTTGGATATAGTAAAATAAATTCATCTTAAGTATGTGAATTTTCTAGTTCACGTGTTAGAAAATTGAAAATTAATCCAACGAATCATAGTCAATTTTCGTAGTTTTAATCATAATCCATTGAAAACTAATGGATGTCAAACTACGAAAATTGATACGGATAACTTACTTATGTATCATTGTTATTTAACCTTAAGCACTCAAAGTAATCCATCGAATCTAGTGAAATCATGAGGAAATAATTTGGAAAAGATTACCGCCATCTTGATTTTGTGTGTCGGTGCAGTTAAAAGCATTAGTACGAGTAGCACAATGGCAAGCAAAGGTTGCGGAATGGCAAGCAATATCGAATCAATATTTGCCGTTAAATTAATTGAAAACCTGTTGGAAATGGTTGTTCTCAGACCTACAGGCGCGTGTATTATACCACCTTGCACGCATATGGTTATTGATTTTTAAGGGGTAAATTATTACACTTTAAAATAGTTCAGGGGGTAATAGGACCCCCGAAAAGAAAAGGTGTGTAGTTGGCAAATGGGTCATAGGATGGGGTGAGTTTTATGCATTATCCCAACTGCTTAAGTATTTCTCCATGTCACATATTCATCAAAAGTCATTGTAAATGAGGTAATTAATTCTCATCCAAATTAAAAGAACTTCTAGTTGTATACTAGAATTTAATTTTTGAACGCCGTGGCAAATGAATACTTGACTAGTCCCTCAAATTAGACTTTTTTTTTTTGGTAATTAAACTTTTTATTAATCACCAAACTGATTACATATAAGTTTCATAGTAGACTACATCACAGTCTACTATCTGAAAATATTTACAAAAACTAATCACAACTACCATAATTAGTTACTAATTTTCAATTGCTGAATCCATTCTTTGATTCTGGTTGAAGCTCGAACATTACATACGTAAGCAATTTCCCTCACCGATTGACTTGCAGTCTTCCATCTGCCTTCGAATCTGCGTTGGTTGCTTTCTATCCATATTGCATACACCCATTCAGTGTATACCATCTTGAACACTTGAGCTTTTTTGTTTTGCCTTTTGCTCTTTCTATGATCTAGCTCTCCATCTGTCCCCATTGTGTTGTTTTGAATATCTTCATCTTTATCCATTTTAGTATTCCTTCCCAGATTTCCATAGAGTAAGAGCATTCAATGAATAAATGATTCCTTATTTCATTTTGCCTGTTACGCATTTTACATATGTGATCCACATTTATGCCCCAAGCAGCAATTCTGTCCACTGTTAGTAATTTCCCTTGCATCTGCAGCCACATTGTGAACTGGGCCTTTGGTCGAGTATCATTGCCAACTCTGAGTGTCTTCCAAGGTATCCTTTCATTGTTTCCAATTAGCTGTAGGTAAATCTGCTTGATTAAGCATTTGTTGTTGTTGTGTTGCACCAGTGTCATAGATTTTCCTGCTTCGAAAATTCTCCTCACCATCCATCCTGCATGCATTGGTATGACCATTTGATCAAACTATTAATTCTTAACATAGTAAGAGTGTATCCATCTGATCCACATTCTATCCACCTTATGTTCAATGTCCCAGTTAGTTTTAATCATAGCTGCCTTATTCCACAATCTAATATTTATTAATCCCAATCCACCCATAGATTTTGGAGTGCATACTTTCTCCCATGCTATTATAGCTTTTCTTGTAATTGTATTGTTACCAGACCATAAATAGCTTCGCCAGTAAGCTTCAATTGCATTTAATACCTTGGAAGGGATAGCAAATATTTGTGATTAATAGGCCTGAATACCAAATAAAACTGTTTGGATTAGCTGTGCCCTTCCTGCATATGATAGTTTCCTGGCAGTCCAAGCAGTAATTCTAGACACCATCTTGTTGATCCAAGGTTGCCACTGAATTAGGGATATTTTCTTTTGTAGCTAAAGGTATCCCTAAATATCTGAATGGTAGTTCTCCTTTAGTAAATCCTAGCATCTACAGAATTTGTTGTTGTATCTCTTTAGTAATCCCTCCAAAATAAATGGAACTCTTATCTTTGTTGGCTTGAATACCTGAGGATTAAGTGAACTCCCAGAAGCATTTTCTAATAGTGTCCACAGATTCCATATCCTCTCTTAAAAACAGCAACAGATTATCTGCAAATGACAAGTGAGTTATTGCTAGCTTAGAACACTTAGGGTGATATTTGAAACCTTTACTTCCTTTCATTTTTTTGAGCATCCTACTCAAATATTCCATGGCTATTGCAAATAGGAAAGGAAAAATTGGATCTCTTTGCCTAAGTCCTTTAGATGCATTGAAAGGAGCTGTTGGTTCACCATTGACCAAGATGGAATAATCCACAGTTTTCACACATTCCAGCACCCATAAAATGAACTGATTAGGAAATCCCAACTCCTCTAACATCTTGTGATGACCCAAATGGTCATCACCTATTTTCTTATCTATTCGAGTTTTCGAGGCCTTGAAAACCTCATTTACAGTCGTCTCGATCTGTGTGCACAGTCCGGGCACGTAGCCGAAAGCTCAAATATGAAATTCTGTGAAAATTTGCTAAGTTTTGATATTAAAATGAATAAATTTGAATTCGGTCAATATTTAAGGTGAACGGATCCGGACCCCTAATTTGACGGTCTCGGGAGGTCCGTAGGAAAATATGGAACTTGGGCGTATGCCCGAAATCGAATTCCGAGGTCCCAGGCCCGAGAAATGAAGTTTTGAGTAAAATTATTTTCTGAAAATATTTAAGGAAAATGAAAATGAAATTTGATTAGAAAGTGATGGTATCGGGCCCGTATTTTGGTTCCGGCTCCCGGTACAGGTCTTATATATGGTTTAAGCACTTTTTGTAAAGTTTGGTAGAAAACGGACGTCGTTTGACGCGTTTCAGACTCAAAATGGAAAATTTGATATTTTATGAAATTTGAAAGAATTCTTAGATTTTAAAGCTTAATTCGTGATATATGACGTTATTTTGGCGATTTGATCGCATGGGTAAGTTCATAGGATATTGTTGAGTTAGTGTATATGTTTGGTTAGGAGATCCGAGGGCTCGGGAGTGTTTCGAATGTGTCTCGGAGTGATTTCAGACTTAGGAAAAATTGCAGAAATAGTACCCCGTGAACAGTAGCCATGAAAAGTACCCCGTAAACAGTGACGTGAATAGTATCGGACATGTTAAGTTCTGAAAATGGGACTTCGTACCATTTTCCATTTTTTCCAAATGGGAGCTCGGGGAGAAGTGATTTTTGGGAGATTTTCAGAGAAAACAACGGGGTAAGTGTTCTTAACTTAATTTTGGTTAGATTACTCGAATCTATTACTAGTTTTGACATTAAATCTATGAATTTAGTTGGAAGAGTTTGAAAACCCTCTTGGTTTAATTTGATGATTTGAGGGTCGAGTTGATGTCGGATTTTAGTAAAATTGGTATGGTTGGACTTGTGGTTAGATGAGGTTTCATATTCCGTAATTTTTGTCAGGCTCTGAGATGTGGGCCCTATGGACGAATTTTTAGTGCAATTTCAAATTTTAAATGGAAAATGTAGAATTTCATATGGAATTAATTCCTATAATTTTTATTGACTGAATCAAATTGTTTATGACTAGATTTGAGAATTTCGGGCACGAATTCGCGAGACAAAGGATTGTTGGAATTTTGAATTGGTTGCAAAGCGAGGTAAGTGTTTGGTCTAACCTTAGCTTGAGGAAATAGGGGTTGAGTCTTATTTGCTACTTGCTAATTGTCGAGTACGACGTATAGGCATGGTGACGAGTATCTATACGTTGGTGTCAAGCATGCCCGTGAGTCTTATACTTTGATTAATGTGACTCTGTTTCGTATTGTATATGCTCTAAATGATAATTTCTATTGAGGAATATGACTTGTGGAGGTATTATTGAATTGTTGAACATTATAGAGCATTATCACAAGTTGAGAATTGAGCTGTGAAGTAAAGGTGAAAGAAAGAAAGGAGAGAGAGAATCGTGATATTGTTTTCCCTTGCCAGGATTTGATTGTTGTACTATTGTTCCCTTGCCGGGATATTATTGTTTTGATATTGTTTTCCCTTGCCGGGATTTAATTGTTGTACCATTATTCCCTTGCTGGGCTATTATTGTTTTTCCTTGCCGGGATTTAATTGTTGTACTATTGTTCTCTTGCTGGGGTTTCATTGTGATTTCATTTATTTACTTACCCTATTCGCCTTGTGATTGTTATTTGGGTGAGGAAGAGCGTAAAGCACGAAGGGTGATGCCGTGGATTATTTTGGTGAGAGAGTGTTAAAACACGAAGGGTGATGTCGTGAACATTTATATTATTCATATGGTAAGGAAAGAGTGTTAAGGCACGAAGGGTGATGCCGTGCACATTTATATTATTCATATGGTAAGGAAAGAGTGTTAAAGCACGAAGGGTGTGCCGTGCCGCACGATGTACAATTCCGGTTTCATTAATGGCGCGTGAGTTGTCCATGCGGTTGTAATATAAATATGGCCACGAGATGCCGTAAAAATATGAAAGTGGACTGAGGCCTATATTATTGTGATTATGAAATGAGGCGTCACAAGGTGACCTGTACTTGAAATAATTATATTCGAAAGATACTTATTTGAAAGATATTTATTTGAAGGAAATATATTCGAGATATATATTCATTGAAAAGCATATTATCTCAGAGATTATTGCTTGAAGAATTTAAAGGCGAAAGACTTATATTTGAAGAACTTGATTAATTGATTGCACTTGTATTTATTATTTATTGAGAAATATTTATGTTGTTCTTATTTTCTGCTATTTATATCACGGGTTGATCATTGTTGCCACTATTATATCTGCTTCTTATTATTTTTGTACGCTATATTGCATAGGTTTATTTGGTAGTCTGGTTCTAGCCTCGTCACTACTTCGCCGAGGTTAGTCTAGGCACTTACCAGCACAAAGGGTCGATTGTGCTAATACTACACTTCTGTATATTTTTTGTGTATAGATCCAGGTATTTGATCGATAATAACTGTTCGTTCCAGTGGATACTCGAGGTAAACCTGCAGCAGTCTTCACGGTCCTCGGAGTCACCTTCAATTGTACTTATTTTCATTTGTTCCTTTTGTTCGGAACAGTGATGTAATTATTTTTTATAGCTACTCTTAGAAAAGCTTATGACTTGTACTATCGATTTTGGAAATGGTAAATTGTTTAGAGAAATTTCATTTTAAGTTAATAAATATGAATGTTATTTCTGTTAATGTTAGGCTTACATAGTTTAGAGACTAGGTGCCATCACGAAATCCAACGGAGGAATTTTTGGGTCGTGACACATCTGCTTCAGGTATACCCATTCAACAAAATCATAAGCCTTCTGGAGATCAATTTTAGTCATGCATCTAGGGGACTCATTTTTCCTTGTGTATGCCTTCACCAATTCCTGTCCAAGAAGATATTATCTAATATCTTTCTTCAGGAATGAATCCAGTTTGAGCTTCACATATCACTATTGCAATTACTTTTTGAATTATTGTTGCTAGGACTTTGGATATGATTTTATAGATTACTGAACAACATGTGTCACACCTCCTTTTTCCCACAGGGAATATGAGTTTTTCCAATTAAAGTTACGTTTTGAAAAGGGATTATTTATTATTTAGAGTCGCCACTTGGAATTGAGTTTTGGTGTTCCAAGTCACCTTTTATTTGAATCTCCTTTCAAAAGGAAGGTTTGACTCTTATTTATGGTCTACGAAAATAGAAGACTGAGTAAGGAATTCTATTGACTGAGGGGAAGGTGTAAGGTACCCCTCGAGCCCCGTGGTTCTAGCACGGTTGCTTTAATAATTATACCTGGCTTAACTAATTATAGATATTTTATGTTCTAGAGAAATTTATGCACTTTTGCCTTAAACCGCTTTTAATTTCTTGATTACTTGTAATTACGGAATTAACTTGAAGCGAATCACGCGTACGTATATTCGTTTTGTTTGGTGTGTCAGGAATCATGTCACACATATTTGTATATAATTAATAACACTTTATTTTTTTTAAGATTATTTTGTCAAAGTTGCACGAACGCATACTTTGTCCTTAATTTGAAAAATCATAAATATGTCACGCAAACGTGTACACAATCATGATAACGGATTGGTTAACGCACCCCTAAAGCATACTAGCTTATTCAGAGTATTCTGTTTATTTATCTTTTTGTGATCCAAAATATTTGTTTATATATATATATATATATTTTTTTTTAATTATTTGGCTATATATTTATCCTAAACAAAGTTATATTGATAAACACATCTTTTACCTATAATCCTCTTTTAATTGTTGAACCTTTAATATGCTTGACTAAGACGCGTATCCGCGACTTTATCCTACACTCACTCAGACACATATCTGTGGAGTTGGGATCCCCCGGTATCCATCCGTCCGGTATTTCTCAATGGAGTGGTAAGACATTGCCACGTGTCAATCCAAATTGTTAATGGTTAAAATTTGCTTTATATCTCATGAGTCGAATTGTGTTACTAGTATTTTAAAGCAAACAACAATTTTTTCTGGAATAGTGCAACTTACATGACCTGAACCTTAGGATGCCGGCAACATTTCTGTTTTATTTTTTTTTCTCTTCTCATCTTTCTATTCGCTTATATCCCTTCAGCCACCCCTCTTTTCTCTGTTCGTGAAGATTTGTCTTGATCTTGTACTTATACTTTTTTTTGGGACAAACATCCCTAAATGATCGAAAAAGACATTAAAGGTAAGATTTATTGTTATAAATGTAATTATTTTGCAATGCATATGTGATGCTATGATCTAATGCTTAGTGGCTTTCACTCATAACTAGAATATGAAATTGATATATTTCTGCAAAGATGAAATAAAGAATTATTGAAAAAATGAGGTGGGACATCCAAATTCAACTCTAAGTTTTGAAAAGGAATCTTAGACTAAGTTAGAATATTGGGTTACGTGTCTATGCTTCCGGCGTCAAAGTTCACGGCAATGGAACTCTAGGAAGAAATTTTCCTTGACCTTAAAGTACTACAAAAATGACTCACAAAATGTAAAGCAAATCTTAATCATTAAATATTTGGATTGACACGTCAATGTCTTCCCACTCTATTGAGAAATACTACCGGAGGGGATCCCAACCCATATCTGTGTCCTTAACTTGTGTATTGTACCTAAAAGATCAAAGTAACCTCATACTAATTAAAATTTTTATTTCTATTAAAATATTTGTGTAAAATGTGTAGCCATAATCTTGTAATTTTTTCTTTAATCCTCAGATGTGGAATCGAGACCTCAATTAGGACATTATATTGTTCACTCATTTATGATTGAACAATCTGATATTGTATTTAAGCTAATATATATATATATATATATATATATATATATATATATATATATATATATATATATATATATATATATATATATTGTAAATTTTCTTTTATTTAAAAATAAGAACAAAACTTATACTCTAAGAATGTGAATAATTTTTGTAGTTTTTAATTTTTCTAAATAAAACCTATTAAGAGTAAGATAAAAGTTTAAAATATCAAAATTAGACGTAAAAAGAAATATTTACATTAAAATAATATAGAATTTGGGTGTGGTAAAAAATTAGATGTTCGCAACTGACAATGGGTCTATACTCCTTCACATTTGTAGAATGCCCAT
The DNA here is from genome assembly GCA_026770625.1 of Nicotiana glauca. Lineage (NCBI taxonomy): Eukaryota > Viridiplantae > Streptophyta > Magnoliopsida > Solanales > Solanaceae > Nicotiana > Nicotiana glauca. Next base: position 99,904 of record MU729336.1, read on the forward strand.
TCTTAGGGATTAGAGTCACATATGTACAATAGATAGCTCTATTCATCTTGTTAGTCTCAAAGAACCTTTTAACTGCTTTTATGATTTCTGGACCGACTACACTCCATGCTCTCTTATAAAAATAAGCATTGTATCCATCCAATCCTGGAGATTTATCATCCCCAGTTGATCTTAGCCCTTTCATTATCTCCTGTTCTGTAACTGAGGAGCAGAGGAAAATTTGTTGATCATGATTGAGTTTAGGTCCCTTGCTCATTACTAACATGTTAACTGCCTTAAGGACTACTTTGAATTTCCCATTAACCCTTTGTAAAATGAAACAATTTCCTGTTTTATGTCTTTAGGATTAGTCAGCATTTTACCATCTTCCAATGTTGTGAGCTCTTTGATTTGTTTCCTTTAAGTTCTATCTTTTATAACAACAGCAAAGTATTTTGAATTTGAGTCTCCAAGCTGAATCCACTGAGCTCTAGATTTCTGCTTTAGTATACTCTCCTCTATCAGACTCCATTTTTTCAGATTCAGCAGTGCAACTCTCTCTTCACTTAGCAAACTGTCATTATAGCTTACTTTCATTGCTGTTTGGACTCTCTGAAGGTCTTCTCTGGCTTTGCCAATCTTCTCCACCGTCCCTCTGAATTCCTGTTGGTTTAGCTGCCTGAATACATGTCTCATTGCCTTCATTTTTTTCCAGATATTCCGCATGGGATCTGTATCCAATTGCTTCTTCCACTGAGACTTCACCAGCTGCAGGAATTGTTCATGCTCACACCATATATTAAAGAATCTGAAAGGTGCTCTAATATTTTGGTTCACTTTAAGCAGGGTTAACAGCATAGGGGCATGATCTCAAATATTAGGTAAATCATATTCAAGTACAACATGTCCCCAATTCATCATCCAGTCATGATTTCCAAAAGCTCTATCAATATTGCTATTGACTTTTTCTCCTCCTTTTTGTTTGTTTGTCCATGTATAATAGTCATCTTTCCACTGTAATTCATTTAATAGAGTTGTATGAATGCAGTCAGAGAAATCCTTTACTTCATTGAATGTGACAGGATGAGAACTCTGTCTATCAGCAGTTACTAGCATTGCATTAAAATCTCCACATACTAGCCATGGGCAGTTAGTGTTCTGTGCTATTTGTTTCAGACTACTCCAAAACCATAAACAAGATTCATCACACATTGGAAATCATTTGAAGTGATTTCACAATGTATTAATTGAGCTTCCACCCTTAGTACATTTACACTATAGGAGTTTTGATCCCACATCAATCAGATTCTTCCATTGACAGCAGCTAAATAGTTATGGACAATACCCCAACTAGCATTTATTTTTGTAGCTATCTTCTTGTATCTATGTTCCTTAACTCTTGTTTCCACCGGTCCCAGTATTTTTATATTTTTTGCTTTTATATAACTCTTTTAACTCTTTTTGTTTGTACACTTTATTCACCCCCTAATGTTCCATAATAGCCAGGTCATTGAGCTATGATAGGTCCTCCTTGGTCAGGAGGTTTAGCTTGCCTCATTCTCTGCATCTCTCTCTGTTTTAACCCTGTAGCTCCAATTCTAGCTTTGGACACCATCACTGCACTCAATTCAGCTAATAGATTATTGTACAGTCTATTGTGAGTCTTTATTTTTTTCGACTGTCGAATATATACTTAATTCAAGTTCCTAGAATTGAAGAGATAAATTGGTACTATAGTGTGAAGTTGGTACAGTGGCACTTCACACGAACAGTCTCTAGGTCTATGTGTTCTCGATTTTCCAATTCTATTAAATTTCCAAGAATCCAAGAGATAACGCATGTACTTAAAAAGATTTCCAGATACAAATAACCGTGGTGTCGATTTATTCCCAGAGAAATATATAGATAGACCAAGTTGACATCAAAATCCAAAAACCAAAATAGAAAAATAAACAACTTTTCTAGTACACACGACCCTTATAAATACCAACACCAACATATACAAATAAGATTTTGTCATGGTATCATCATCAACATTTTTGATCTTGAAGTCTTCCGATGTGGACGAATTTGAGCTTGAAAAATCCATTGCCACTGAGTCTATAACAATCAAAAACATGGTAACCCATGATTTTGCTTGTAACATCTTTTCTCTCCCCATTAATGTTGACACCGAAACTCTAGTCAAAATCATCGAATACCTCAAGAAGCATGCAGAGGTCTCGGGTTCAAGTAAAAAAGAAATCACGAATTATGACAACGAATTCGTGAACAATGCTAGCTTAAAATCCCTCTTTGAACTTGTATTGGCTGCAAATTACCTTGAAATTGAAGCTTTGCATGAGCTTTGTATAAAAGAAATTGGTGAGAGGATTAAGAGCAAGTCGCCTAAGGCTATACGTAAGATATTTAATGATATTACGTTTAATTTCACAGCCTTTGAAGGAGATAATAATACGTAGGTTTTTTCCCGCAGTATGCTGTGTTTTTTCTTTATTATTCTTTTTTATCTACTTCGTCGTAGAGGTTTACTAGGGTTTTAAATTTGAGTTCAAGTTATATTAAATAGGGACTAACTTATTATGGTGTTCGTGAATTTTAGACATGATAGTAGGTTATCAATCCTGTCTTTGGTGCAGTGGTTAGCACTCCAGACTTTTTAGACCAATAGTGCACTAATGAATAAGTGTAGGTATCGAATACGGGAAGAACATAAAACTTGATTAGTTTCGATATCTATAGATTTTACGAATCACGCCTCAATCTCAAACTCGGCTATACTATATTAATCATCTATGTCATGGATCAGCTCCCCACCCCCCCCCCCCCCCCCCC
>MU729342.1:7160-34626 GCA_026770625.1 Nicotiana glauca
TGATAATCGGTGAATTAAACTATGATTAAGCCTCAAAAGAACCACTTTCTTGTAGAGTTTTTATTGTAAAAGTGATAGCAAAATGCTCTTATTAGTGCTTTTCATATTTTTCAGGTTACATACAGTAGAAGAAGGTTGTGGAGTGGTTTTGTATTATTTATGGAAGAAAAATAAGCCAATCGCACCAAAGTCGCCAAATGAACCATGAGAAATACACAAACGAGGCCTGGAGGCGAGCTGCTATATGAGATTCAGAGAGGCATTTTGGCCACGGTCCTAGCGTGGGCGTGGTAGGACCGCGGCAGGCGACGGGAAATTGAAGGACTGAAGTGCAAATTCCGAAATTCTTATCCCAAAACCCCATTTGAATACTAGGACTCAACCAAGGGAGGCATGTAACATTATTAGAGAGTACTTTGGCAAGAAAAAAAAGTGTGCGAGATCACCCAAAACATCATTATTTCTATTCTTCTTTATTTTCTTACAATTTATGATTATGAATCTTTTAGTATTTGATTTCCCCATTGCCATGAGTAGCTAAAAACTTTAATCTAAGGTTTTGGTGGAACCCGTTGGGAATAACTTGGTTGTTTTATTAATATAATTAGATTTGGTTGTTAATCTCTAATTGTTCATCTATGTTTTGATTGTGGATTAGTTGAAAGGGCCCTCAATTATCCGTTCCTATTTATTGTGTATCTTCTTGAGAGAGAGTGCATATTTAGGTGATTGTATGAACAACATCACTCCCGGAGTATAGACGAGAGTCATAACCGAGGGTTTAGGGGTTGGATTAGAGATAACGAAACCCCGGGTGCAATCTAAGTGAACCGTATTGTGAAATTAGCTAGCGTAGCTTGAGAAAGTGCGTCTAGTAGATTATTATAATTACTTGAGAAAGAATTATGATAGATGGAGAGTTCATGATTGTTAGAGATAGCTAAATCATAGTTATATGACATATACAACTAAGGAAAGTACCAACGGGGGAAACTATTACCTTAGACTTTTTTTATATTGTTTACACATCAAGTTTAGTTAATATTTAGTTAATCATTACTTTCAGTATTAGTTGTTAGAAAATCAACCATTGTGAATCAGAAAGTTTGGGAAAACAGGTTGTGTGAATTTAGTAAATCAGACAGTAGTAATTGATAGGTTAATTCTCTGTGGTTCGACTCTGGGCAGTAATACTCAGGTTATATTTGCAACGCCCGCGTAGTCTTTTGTAAGACTCAGTTGAGCGTGATCAATAAACTTCAGGGACCAAAGTGCATAACACGGGATTTTAAGCCCTAAACCCTATATTAAACGAAGGAAGCCGGCCAAGAAAGAGGAGAATAATTTTTGGAAGTGAAAAACATCATAAGGAAGGGCAAGAGGCAAGGAGGATCATTGGGCATCAATTTTTAATCTTTTTCTTTGTTCTTTTACTTTTGAATATGAATTCTTTTGTGATTTTTGTTATTTTCATGAGTAGCTAACTTTTTTAATCTAAGGTTTTGGTGGAACCCGTTGGAGATGAATTTATTGTGATGTTAATATAGTTTTGATTGGTTGTTAATCTCTATTTGTTCAACTACATTCTTGTTATAGTTGATTGAAGGGCCCTCAATTAGCTGTGCCTATTTATTATGTATCTACTTGAGAGAGAGTGCACATTTAGGTAGTTGCTTGAACAACATCACTCTTAGAGTATAGACGAGAGTCATAACCGAGGGTTTAGAGGTTGGACTAGAGATAACGATACCTCGGGTGCAATCTAAGTGAACTGTAATGCGAATCTAGCTAGCGTAGCTTGAGAGAGTGCGTCTAGTAAATTATCATAATTGCTTGAGAGAGATTTATGATAGCTGGAGAGTTCATGATTGATAGAGGCAACTAAGTCAACGTTATAAGAAACATACAACCAAGGAAATCAACAACGGGAGAAACCATTACCTTAGACCTTTATTCCAATTGTTTACGATTCAAGCATAGTTAGTTTTCAGCGGTTTATTTATTTTCAATCTCGTCTTCTTGGTGATATTAAATAGATATAGCTAAGCCTTAGTTCTCTGTGGGATTCGACTCCGAACTTTTAGACCGGATTATATTTGCAGCGACCACTTATCCTTTTTAGGACTAGAGTTGGGCGTGATCAGATACGTATGTTACTTTTAGAGCATTGGAGTAATACAATTCTTCTAAATGTATATATTCTTCATGTTCCATCATTCTTGATTGTTCTCGATAGTACATATTTAAATAGTAGAGATTTGTCTAAACATTTTAAAATTATTTTGACTAAAACAACTGAATTTCAAAATTATCCTAACAAAATACACTTTTTCGTAGTTTTCGAAAATTATTTTGCTTCCTAGTATATACAATTTCGATAAATTTTATCTTTTTAAAATTTTAAATATTTTTATTGGTAGGTGATATTTAAGGGTTCTCTTTGCAATGATTCTATTGTGTTATGCTAGGTATGGTAAAAAGAATTGTATAGGTAAATAGAGGAAATAATATTGGTCAATATTTGCTAAATTCTTATACTTCAAGGAAAGGATGGCTATAATGATTCATGTGACTACCATGTATTTATTACTCCAACAATTATTCGTGATATTTGTACATTATGCCCTTTTACAATTTAGAATTTAAGAAAATGATCTTTTTTAGATCTCTTATGTGTAAAAGATAGATCTCTTACATGTAAAAGCAAAGTGTATAAAAAAAATATAGGATCATAAAATTAAAAACAAGTTTGTAAAGAGCCAAAAAAACTAATTAAAACAATTGTTAAAATCTTCACAGCACTGCTATGTTAAGAAAATGGAAATAATAATTCATGTAATTACCATGTATTTTATTACTCTTACATGTGTTCAAACAATTGTAAAAATCCTTCTCAACACTGTTATGATATAGGTTCTACGTGCAATTATTTTTCTTGCATGGCTGTGAGTATAATTTTTGTTACAGTTGAGGAATCGGATGATCCTTTTGTACAAAAATTGGAATCCTTTGCAATTTGTACGTGCGTTACATTTCTTATTTAATCATTTTTTTAATATTTTGAACTTTAAAATCCAATAAAATATTTCTTTTATTAAATCTTTCTAATTTGAATCATGTATATATTCTTAATATTTAAAACTTTAAAATTAATTATGATTTTATCTTTTATAAATCATTTCCTTATTTGATTCAACTGCTATACATACGGTATTTTGACAATTATTAGATATTTTACGTTCAACGCACGTACATAAAGACTAGTACTATATTAAAAGCACGAAACTCATTATCGAAATGTTGTTCGCCTTTTTTACCCTTTAAAAATAGAGTAATTATTTTCCCAATATCTAGGACATTAAAATTAACTAAAATTTACTTTATACGAAGGAATTACAAGAAAATACACATGACTTCACACCATAACAAAAAATGGCCCATGTTTTTAAAGTTTACGTGGTATAGCCCAGTTTGTATAGAATTTGAAGAAAAGATTTCAATCACTAAACTAGTTCTCATTTTCCCTACACGCCCAAAATGCTCTCTCTCCATGTGCCTCTTCATTCTCTACATGCCATCATCTTGTATCCTCTATATTTTAGATCTATCTCCCATATTCATCTTCTGTCTTCTATAATTTTTAAATCTATATTTCATCCTATCTTTTCTCCTCTCTAATTTTTAGATCTAATTTTCCTTAACTTTTTTTTAATTCTCTTACTTTCCTAATGCAAAAAGATGAAATTCTAGAGTAAGATGAAGAATATGAAGTTAGTTGTTCGTTTGAAAAGATTGAGGAAGAAAATATTTGACTCATTAATGATTTAAGTAATTTTGATTGATAAATCTCGAGTCTCTTACTGTGAGCATTTGGTAATTTCTCTCGTGAGCCTTCAAACTCCGATGATCCGTGAATACCTCACACGGCACACCGTAAAGATAATGCCTCCAAATCTTCAGCACGTGAACAATGGCTGCCAGCTCTAGATCATGAACATGGTAATTCTTCTCGTGATCCTTCAGCTGTCGCGAAGCATAAGCAATAACCTTGCCATCCTACATCAACATCGCACCAAGTCCAACTCGGGATGCATCGCAATATACCTTATAAGATCCTGAACCTGTGGGTAACACTAATATCGGTGTCGTAGTCAAATCTATCTTGAGCTTCTGAAAGTTCGTCTTATGCTCGTCCAACCATCTTAACGGGACACCCTTCTGGGTCAACCTGGTCATCGTGGCTGCTATAGATGAGAACCCCTCCACAAACCTACGGTAATAACCCGCCAATTCCAAGAAACTCTGGATCTCTGTAGCTGATGTGGGTCTAGGCTAGTCCTTGACTGCCTCAATCTTCTTAGGATCCACCTGAATGCCCTCTGCTGGTACAACGTGACCCAAGAAAGCAACTGAACTCAACCAAAACTCGCATTTTGAAAACTTGGCATATAACTGGCTATCTCTCAGGATCCGAAGATGTTGCTCATGCTCCTCTTGACCGCGGGAGTAGATCAAGATATCATCAATGAAAATAATCGCAAAGCAATCCAGATAGGGCTTGAACACCCGGTTCATCAAATCCATAAATGTTGCTGGGGCATTTGTCAGCCCAAATGACATCACTAGAAACTCATAATGCCCATACCGAGTCCGAAAAGCTGTCTTAGGGACATCGGATGCCCTAATCCTCAACTAATGGTAGTCAGACCTCAAATCAATCTTCTAAAATACCTTGGCACCCTGAAGCTGATCAAATAAGTCATCAATCCTCGACAATGGGTACTTGTTCTTGATGGTGAATTTGTTTAACTACCGATAATTTATGCACATCCTCATCGATCCATATTTCTTCTTTACAAACAACACGAGCGCACCCCAAGGCAAAACACTAGGCCTAATGAAGGCCTTATCAAGAAAGTCTTGCAATTGTTCTTTCAATTTTTTCAACTTTGACAGGGCCATACGGTATGGTAGAATAGAAATAGGCTGGGTGCCCGGAACCAAATTAGTACAGAAGTCAATATCCATGTCGGGTGGCATCCATGGAAGGTCTGCAGGAAATACCTCTCGAAACTCTTGAACAACTGGTACATAATACATGGAAGGAACCCCCACACTAGAATTGCGGAAATAAGCCAAATAAGCTAGACAACCCTTCTCAACCATATGTCGAGCCTTCACATAGGAAATGACCCTACGGGTAGAATGACCAAAAGTCCCTTTCCACGCTAATCGAGGCAACCCTGACAAGGCTAAGGTCACTGTCTTGGTGTGACAGTCCAATATAGCATGATAAGGTGACAACCAATCCATCCCAGAATGACATCAAAATCAATCATATCGAGAAGTAGGAGATCTACACTAGTCTCAAGACCTCCAATAATAACCATGCACAAATTATAGACACGATCTACAACAATAAAATCCCCTAGAGGTGTGGACACATACATAGGGTCACTCAAAGAATCACATTGCACAACAAAATATGAAGCAAAATAGGATGACACATATGAATAAGTAGAACCCGGATCAAATAGCACTGAGGCATCTCTACTGCAAACTTAAATCGTACATGTGATAATCGCGTTAGATGACTCAATCTTAGGCCTGGCTGGAAAGGCATAGCATCAGGTCTGGGCCCCACCACTCTAGACTATATCTCGAGGACGGGCCTATCTGGCTAGCCTCTATCTCTAGCGGCCTGACCTCCAACTCTAATGCCCTGACCTCCACCTCTAGTTGTCTAACCCCTACCTCTAGCTGGTTGAGAGAGAGGTAAAGCACCTAGTATTGGAACCATGGCACAAGAACCCTGATACTAAGAACTGCTCGATGCTCGAGGACAATACCTGGCAATGTGCCTCAGATCACCGCAAGTGTAACAAGACTTCGGTTGTTGAGACTGCTGACCCTGGCGACCTGATTAACCACCCTGAAAACTCTAAGGCGTAGATGCACTAATATGAGCTGGTGGTGCACTGTAGGCTAGCTAAACAGAACACTGCATATGAGGGCCCCAACCACTTGAAGCACCGATAGAAGCCTGTAGTGCTGAATGAAACGGCCTGGGAGGATGGCCTCTATCGAAAGTACCCCTGCCTCCAGACGAGGCACCACTGAATCCACCCAAATGTCGAGGTCTCTTGTGAGATCCCTGAACATTCCGCTGAGCTAGAACTATCTCTACTCGCCTGGCAACATTGGCTGCGTCCTGGAAAGAAATCTCACTTCCAGTCTCCTTATCCATATGCAATCTATTAGGCTGAGCAAGTCCCTAAATAAACCTCCTTACCCTCTCTCTCTCTCTCTATCTATCTCTCTCTCTCTCTCTCTCTCTCTCTCTCTCTCTCTCTCTCTCTCTCTCTCTCTCTCTCTCTCCCCCTCTCTCTCTCTCGGTTGGAAGTATAAGAAGATCATGACGGGCCAAATCAACAAACCGAGTCTCGTACTGAGTGACGGTCATACTGCCCTGCTACAGATGCTCGAACCGCTTGCGGTAGTCCTCTCTCAGTGTAACAGGAAGGAACTTCTCAAGAAATATCTGAGAGAACTGGTCCCAAGCCAAAGCAGGCGACCAAGCTGGTCTAGTCAACACAAAGTTATTCCACCATATCTTGGCGGACCCTATCATCTGGAACACACTAAAATCGACCCTATTGGTCTCCACTATCCCCATTTTCTGCGGCACCTCATGGTAGCAGTCAAGATAATCCTGTGGGTCCTCAGAAGTTTCCCCATTGTAGTGAACTGGAAAGATATTAGTGAATCCAATCTCAACAAAGACTCAGAAGACAAAGTTGATCCACCAGAGGCCTGTGCCACAATAACTGGCTGAACTACTACAACTGGCTGAGCTGCCGGAGTCTAAAACTACGGAGCCAAATGCTCCGGAGTATGGGTAGTGGGAGTCTGTGCTCCTCCCCAGCTTGAGAGACGGCTGGTTCTATAGGGAATGTGTCGGTCTGTGCCACACTCTCCATTAGGCCCATTAGACGAACCAGACCATCCTAAAGTATCGGGGTGGCGATGTACCCCTCTAGGACCTGAGCTGGTCCTACTGGAATGATATAGGCTGGAGCATGCTCATCAAACTCTACCTGAGGCTCCGCCGCTGGTGCTGCTGCTCGAGCTCTAGTCTGAGCCCTGCCCCTGACTCTGCTTCGGCCTCGGCCTTGACCTCTACCCCTCGTAAGAGCTGCCACTAGGGGCTCTGGCTGCTGCTCAGCTGAAAATGCAGTACGTGTTCTCGCCATCTACGATAGAACAATAGTAGAAGAGTTCGATTAGTATTGAGAGAATAAAATTCGCACCACAGAGAAGAATAGAAGTGAACTTGTTCCTAAACTCTCTAGCCTCTGGTAGATAAGTACAGACGTCTCTGTACCGATCCCCCAGACTCTACTAAGCATGTTCGTGAATTGTGAGACCTAGGCAACCTAGTGCTCTGTTACTAACTTGTCACGACCCAAATTTTCCACCATCAGGATCGTGATGGCACTAACCTTTCAGTTGCTAGGCAAGCCAACAATTAGAAATTTATACGCTTACTCTTTAAGTAATTCGATAAATAACAATAATTTAAAACATAACAGATTAAAAAAGTGCGAAAATTCAAAATAACCCAAATATTTATACACAACTACCCAGAATCTGGTGTCACAATTCATGAACTTTTAAGAGTTACAACAAATACTAGCTGAAAGAAAATACAACTGTTTTCGAATAAAAGAAACAGTAAATTGAAATAACTAGAAGGGGACGTCAGGGTCTGCGAAAGCCTGCAGATCTACCTTGGGTCTCCTATGGGATTGAAGTCAGCAGCTCAACTCGGGATCAACTCGGTCCAGTACCGTAATCTGCACAGAAAATATAGAATGCAGTATCAATACAACCGACCGCATCTACTGGTAAGTGTCGAGCCTAACATCGGCGAAGTAGTGACGAGGCTAGGACAAGGCAACAACATATATCGGTGCAGTTAAATAATATACGGGCATAATAACAAATAGTAGAAGCTAAATATATAATAGCGAGAGGGGTAGAACATGCTGAGGGGAGTACAAGATCATGAGAATGGTAGTAGTAAAGAAACACAACGAACAACAACCTTTGCACCAATGGAAATATTAAACATAGCAAAAACAAGTGCACAGATTCACCATTCGTGATTTTACTCTCATCCTCACCATAATAAATGAAAGAAACGATGATAACGAATATAGAATGGCACGACATCGCCTTTCGCGCCTTACACTCTTTCTCACATGATAATCAATATGAAATAGCAAGACATCACCCTTCGTGCTTTACACTCTTCCTCACATGATAATGAATATAAAATGGTACGGCATCACCCTTCGTGCTTTACACTCTTTCTCACCCAAACAACAAAACAATAACAACCGGGAGATAGAATTATTAACAACAAGTCCTATTTCAACATTTAGTTCCATAACGTCAACCTCAACTTTGAGTCAACACTCAATCAATATCCAATTCCCAAAAACGTGATAAGAATTTCCCAACATAAAGAATAACTAGTCTAAGCATGAACAATACGAAATAAGAATACAAAGATCACAAGAATAAGACGCATTCGCATGCTATGACTCAACGACAACGCATAGGTACTCGCCACCTCACCTAGACGTTGTACACAACAACCAAACACGTAGCAAGTAGGCAACAATCCCTCAAGCCAAGGTTACACACAATATTTACCTCGCTCCAACGGCCAAACTCAAAGCTCAATCACCGCTTTACCCTTCACACAAGCCTCCGGACCAATAGAATCTAGCAAATTACCAACCAAACAATTCAATTCAAGCCTTAGGAACTACCACGATAGCAAGGAATTTAATTTAGGCCATTTTTGAAAAAGTAAACATCCAGGCCCGCTTGGTCCAAAGCTGAAATTCGGACCAAAACTCGATTATCCATTCATCCCCGAGCCTGGATATATAATGATTTTGGAATCCGACCTTAATTTGAGGTCTAAATCCCCAAATTTCAAAATCCCTAGTTTCTACCCAAAATCCCCAATTCACAATGAAAATTTTAGATTCTATGTTGAAATCTTGTAAAATGAAGTAAAAGATTGAAAGAACTGAGTTAAGAATCACTTACCCATGATTTGGGGAAGAAGTGGTCTTTGAAAAATCACCTAGAGGGTTTCTTGTTTTGAAAGATTTGAAAAATGAGCAAAAATCTCGTCTAAGTCCCTTTTACACAGCTGCAGATGTCGCATTTGCGACCTGAGCTTTGCAATTGTGAAGCTCGCAAATGCGAAGGGACCGCAAAAAATGCGAGGTCCTTAACATCTCTACTGCCTTAGCAATTGCAAAGGTAAGTTCGTAATTATGAACATGGACCCCGAAAATACGACAAAATGATCGAATTTGCGATCACTGCCCCTCCCAACTTTACTTCGCAAATGCGAAGAACTCTTCGCAATTGCGAAGATTGTATGGCCCAGCTTCTCTTTGCATTTGCAATGAGAAGCTCAAAATATAAACCCCTCAGAGGTTGCAATTGCGATTCCTGACCTCGCAATTGCGATATTAGGGGCCTGCAACACCATCAGTTATACCAACGATTATCTCTAAGTTCAAATAACGATGTAGCCTATTCGAAACTCACCCGAGCCCTCAGGGCTCCAAACCAAACATGCACACAAGTCTTAAAATATCATACAAACTTGATCACGTGATCAAATCGCCAAAATAACACCTAGAACTACGAATTTAGCACTAAATCAAATGAAATTCTCAATAACACTTTGAAATTTCTATTTTCTTAACCGGATGTTCGAATTACATCAAATAAACTCTGATTCTCACCAAATTTCACCGACATGACCTAAATATTATATTAAACATGTTCTGGGCTCCAGAATCAAAATATGAAACTAATACCAACAAGATCATACATCAACAATCCCTTAAAACCATTAAATTTTAGACTTACAATTTTCAACAAAAATTCATTACTCGGGCTAGGTACCTCCGAATCTGATTTCAGGAATAAGCACAGGTCCCATATTTTGATACGGACCCACCGGGACTATCAAAATACGACTCCAGGTCCGTTTACTCAAAACGTTGACCCAAGTCAACTAAATCAACTTTTAAAGGCAAAAATTATTACTTTCATCAACTTTTAACATAAAAGCTTTCTGGAAATACGTCCGGACTTAGCCTTTGTGACCGCCAGCTTTGCCTCTTTCCTAGTTACCTTATACGTCTCCATGTTCGCTCTTCGCTCCTCCTCGAATGTGCTCTCTACTAACTTCGGGTATGCCGCCTTCTTCGCTTGTACTTTACCTTGGACCACTTCATTCCACCAGCAGTCACCTTCGTGCCCTCCAGAGTAACCCTTCGAGACCTGATAATAGGCTATATAGTTGTTATTTACGCCATAATTACCCATGCTTTGTTGTTGTTTTGTAATGTAAGTTGCCAATAAAATACATTAATTGATGCTATTTGGTTTCGCAGGGAATACAAGATGTGAGGAAGCAAAAATGAAGTGTTTGGAGGCAAAAATGTGAAGAAATCACCCACTCAAGAAGCACCAAATGCAAAAGAGCAAATGAGAGAAGTAACGCGGAGAAAAAAATACCTTCAGTGCTTCCCGCGGTCAGAGCCGCGGTCAGAGCCACGATTTGCAATAGAGGCGTCCACGTCCGCGGTCGTAGCCGCGGTCGACGCTGCGACCGCGGTGGCTCGTGCACAACCCAAAAATTTGAGGGGTGAAAGTGTCAACTCGGGAAAGCTTTTGTAAAATCCTTATAATATGTAGGAAACTCGCCCAAGGCTAGGTTAAGACTTATTTTGGAGATTATTTTGGAAGAAAAACAAGTGTGAGAGATCACCCAAAACATCAGTGTTCTTATTCTCTCTTATTTTCTTTCAATTTACAATTATGAATCTTTTCGTAGTTTATTTCCCCATTGTTATGAGTAGCTAAATACCTTAATCTAAGGTTTTGATGGAACCCGTTGGGAATGACTTGGTTGTTTTATTAATATATTTGGATTTTGTTGTTAATCTCTATTTGTTCATCCATGTTTTGATTGTGGTTAGTTGAAAGGGCCCTCAATTATCCGTTCCTATTTAGTATGTATTTACTTGAGAGAGAGTGCATATTTAGGTGATTGTATTAACAACATCACTCCCGGAGTATAGACGAGAGTCATAACCGAGGTTTTAGAGGTTGGATTAGAGATAACGATACCTCGGGTGCAATCTAAGCGAACTGTATTAAGAGTCTAGCTAGCGTAGCTTGAGAGAGTGCGTCTAGTAAATTATCATACTTACTTGAAAAAGATTTATGATAGCTGGAGCGTTCATGATTGATAGAGACAACTAAATCATATTTATAATACATATACAACCAAGGAAATTACCAACGGGGGAAAACATTACCTTAGACCTTATTCCTACTGTTTACACATCAAGTTTAGTTAATTTTCAGCTGTTAATTACTTGCAGTCTTTAGTTGTTAGAAAATCAACCATTGTGAATCAAAAAGTTTGGGAAAACAGATTGTGTGAATTTAGTAAATCTGACAGTAGTGATTGATAGGTTAGTTCCCTGTGGTTTGACTCTGGGCAATAATACTCAGATTATATTTGCAATGCCCGCATAGTCTTTTGTGAGACTCAGTTGAGCGTGATCAAATTTTAGCACCGTTGCCGGGGAGTCTAACGATGTTATCAATTACAATTGAAAGAAATACAAAAATTCTAAGTGTAGTCAGTTTTCTCTATACCAATCTTTTCATTGAAATTCTAATGTTTGAAATCTTGTGGAAAGCAGGTGCATGCCTAGAAATTCTTCAAGGAATGGAGAACTACTAGAAGGACTCTCAGACCCCGAGAAAATATTCAGGGCATTGAACCGTGCCAACAAAGGACTTCAACTACCTCAACTAACACACCAACTCGAATTTGACATGGGTGACGTAAACGATGCCAACGAAAACATCAGGAATGAGCAAGTTGACTTAAATGTCAGAGAAGTGGCACCTCTTGTGCCCGAGGCTGCACTTTATGACCGGGCACAGCCTACAGCTAACAATCTGGCCACTGCCATAGTTGTTCCCGCAATTCAAGCGGAGACATTCTAGATCACCAACAACATGCTTCATCTGCTGCAGAATAAGGGACTGTTCTCCGGGTCAAGCATACAAGACCCGCAACAACACTTGAAAATTTTTCTGTCAATTTGCATGACCCAAAGGCAGCCTAATGTAACCCCTAAAGCTATCAAACTGCACCTGTTCCCATTCTCAGTAACCGGGGCAGCTCAAACTTGGTTAAATTCGCTCCCTATCAACTCTATTACCACTTGGGAGGAATTAGTCAAGCAGTTCCTGAACAAGTTCTATCCGCCTAACAAGACTGCACAGCAGATTGATGACATATTGCAGTATAGGCAGCATTCCACTGAGTCCTTGCAAGAAACTTGGGAGAGATTTAAAGGGATGCTTGTGAAGTGTCCTCATCATGGCATTCCAGACCAGATGCTCGGCCAGAGATTCTACATAGGTCTAGCTGACAACTTAAAAGCGAATGTGGATGCTTCAGCTGGAGGTGCTTTCTTAAGTAAAACATTCACCGAGTGCAAAATTCTCCTCGATAAGATGTCACAGAATGCGGGGTGGATGACTAGAGGTGAAACACTGGAACCCATAGTGCATTCAGTTCCACTTGATCCCAATAATTCGCAGGAAGAGAACATGGCCAGACTCCTGACCCAGATGAGCCTACTGACAAAGAAGATTGATGAGATGAGTACAAAACAAGTGCACATCATTGATATAACGAATGGAGGACTATGTACACCGTGTATTAATCAGTCCTATGTGTGTTCATAGAGCGGAGAAGGTAAAAATCAAGAGGTCCGGAAAGATATGAATTATGTCAACAACTATGGGGGTCAGAGACAAGGAGCACAGTTGTGGAGATCGCAGCAAAATCAGTAGTACATGCCTAATATGCAGCAGCCTGGGGGTATGCACCCTCAAAACCAATTAGTGCCAGTGCCTTATCAGAAACCACAGGGTTATCTAAAGCAAAATCAGCAGGAATTGGTTTATCAACCACCCCCTCAGCAGCAAGATAACAACATGGTGGAGATTAGGGGTATGCTTCAGCAACTCATTGGGAAAAATAATAAAGTGCAGGAAAAATTGACAGTGCATGATTCATCCATAAAGAATATTGAAATGCAACTGGGTCAGCTTTCCATGGCTTTGAACAACCATCCTCCAGGAACTTTACCTGCAGACACAAACATAAACCCCAAGGAGCAAAACCTGAATCAGCTGATGGCAGTCAGTCTCAGGAATGGTAGAGATTTAGATAGAGAGCAGGAAATTGCACAAGCCAGTAAGAACACTATACCAGCCACTCCAGTTCAATTAGAGGTAGAAGAACCAACAGAACTTACTGAAGTGGTGGTTGAGCAGAGTCAGGAGGAGAAAGGCAAAGAAAAGGAGACCAAGCAAGTTGTAGAACAGGTGGCACCTCTTGTGATAGAAAATCCTAACAGAGAGAAGCCAGCAAGCAATGCACAAGGGTGATACCTACACTCTTCCCTTAGAGACTGGTCAAACAAAAGAAGGCAGACAAATACAAAAAGTTCATGGAGATGCTGCGTCAAATGCAGTTGAATATTCCGTTGATGGATGCCTTGAAGGAGATGCCCGATTATGTCAAGATGATGAAAGATTTAATGTCACGGAAGTTTGATTTTCAGGATCTATCCACAGTAACTCTGACACAGACCTGCAGTGCAGTGGTGGCAAAACTGATGGCTCAAAAGATGTCTGATCCAGGTAGTTTCACTATTCCATGCACAATCGGAAGTTATGCCTTTGAAAAGCATTGTGTGATTTGGGAGCCAGCATAAACCTGATGTCGCTGGCAGTGTACACTAAATTGGGCATCGGCAGAGCTAGACCAACTTCTATGTTGCTACAGCTGACTGATCGCACTGTGAAAAGATCAATTGGCATTCATGATGAAGTGATGGTGCAAGTGGGGAAGTTCGTGTTCCCTGCAGACTTTGTGATTCTGGATTGTCAGGTGGATGAGGAGATACCCCTTATTTTGGGTAGACCATTTTTAGCCACTGGAAGAGCACTGATAGGCTGTGAGACTGGGGAACTCAAAATGAGATTGAACGATGAAGAAGTCATATTCAATGTTCAGCAATCAATGAGGAGACCCAGTGAATATGTGAATTGCTCTCTAGTGGAGGCAGTGGATGTAATCCTGCAAGAAGATGATAGGACCCTAACTGTGAAAGATCCATTTGAGGCATGCCTGATGAATTTAGAAGAAATGGATGGTGAGGGGTTAGCTTAATAAGTTATGGCACTGGAAGGCCGAGGGTTCTGGTCAAGGGAACCTCAGTTCGAGTCCCTTGAGCTAGAAAAAAGGGTCACTCCTCCAACAAAACCATCAATAGAGGAACCACCCAAGCTGGAGCTGAAGCCACTCCCAGATCACCTCAGGTATGCATTCTTAGGCCCTGATTCGACCTTACCTGTTATTATATCATCTTGTTTGCTAGATGTGCAGGTAGAACAGCTCTTACAGGTACTTTAGGATAATAAGACTGCCATTGGTTGGACCATGGCAGACATAAAGTGTATCAGCCCAGCCTTCTGTATGCATAAGATTCTCCTAGATGAGGGGCACAGACCTTCCAGGAAACATCAGCGAAGGCTGGACCCTAATATGAAACAGGTTGTAAAGAAAGAGGTGATCAAATGGTTAGATGCGGGAATCATTTTCCCCATCTCTGATAGTAATTGGGTCAGCCCTGTCCAATGTGTTCCTAAAATAGGGGGGATGACTGTTGTGAAAAATGACAACAATGAGTTGATCTAAACTCGTACAGTCATAGGGTGGCGAATCTGCATGGATTACCGAAAATTAAACATCGCCACCCGAAAGGACCACTTTCCCTTGCCTTTCATTGACCAAATATTGGATAGGCTGGCCAGAAGATCGCACTTTTGTTTATTGGACGGATTTCAGGGTACAATTAGATATTAATAGCCCCCAAAGATAGAGAAAATACATCCTTCACCTGTCCGTATGGCATCTTTGCCTTTCGGAGAATGCCCTTTAGGCTTTGCAACGCACCAGGGACTTTTCAACGGTGCATGCTAGCCATATTCACAGATATGGTGGAGGATATTATGGAAGTCTTTATGGATGATTTCTCCGTGGTGGGAGATTCATTCGAAGACTGTCTTCACAACTTAAGCAGAGTGCTCAAAAGATGTGCGGAGACAAACTTAGTGCTAAACTGGGAGAAGTGCCATTTTATGGTACAAGAAGGGATAGTCCTGGGACATCGAGTGTCCAGAAAAGGAATTGAGGTCGACTATGCTAAGTTTGACGTGATTGAGAAGTTAGCACCGCCCACTTCAGTCAAGGCGGTGTGAAGTTTCCTTGGTCATGCCGGGTTCTACCGGCGTTTCGTAAAAGATTTTTCCAAAATTGCTAACCCATTATGCAAACTCCTTGAAAAGGATCAGCCCTTTGTCTTTTCTAATGATTGCAGGTTGGCATTTGAGGAACTAAAGAAGAAGTTGATAACTGCACCCATCATTGTTGATCCCAACTGGGAGCAACCATTTGAGCTCATGTGTAATGCCAGCGACTATGCTATAGGAGTAGTCTTGGGGCAGCAAAAAGATAAGCTGATGCACCCGATTTACTACGCAAGCAGAATACTAAGCGGTGCACAGCTCAACTACACAGTGACGGAGAAGGAGATATTGGTAGTTGTGTTTGCTTTTGACAAGTTCCGATCATATCTGATTGGTTCCAAGGTAATTATGTATACTGACTATGCAGCTCTCAGGTACCTAATTGACAAAAAGGAGTCTAAGTCGCGCCTGATTTGTTGGATGCTGTTGTTGCAAGAGTTTAACCTCGAAATTCATGACTGTAAGGGCCCAGAAAATCAAATCGTTGATCATCTATCACGACTTGAAGGAGCTGAAAAATCAGTCGAGGTCGAAGAGATTCTGGAAACCTTTCCAGATGAGCAGCTGCTTACAGCCAGTCTTGAGGATGCGCCATAGTATGCATATTTTCATAACTACCTGGCCTGCAGTATTGTTCCCTATGACCTTTCATCTGTCCAAAAGAAAAGATTCTTTCATGATTGCCACATGTATTATTGGGATGAACCTCATTTGTTTCGAATATGTGTTGATAACATTATCCGGAGGTGTGTCCCCGAGATAGAACAATCTTCAATTTTGCAGGCTTGTCATGCATCAACATATGGAGGACAATTTGGAGGGGTTAGAACAGCTACAAAAGTGCTAGAGGTCGAATTCTTTTGGCCAGCTGTGTTTAGAGATGCACATCTTTGGGTAAAGGGGTGCAATGAATGCCAGAGGACGGGAAACATATCCCGTCGCCATGAGATGTCAATGAAACCAATTCAAGAATTAGAGGTGTTTGATGTGTGGGGGATTGATTTCATGGGCCCTTTCGTCAGCTTATTTGGCAATATGTACATCCTTGTTATTGTGGACTACGTGTCTAAATGGATAGAAGCTGCAGCGTTGCCCATAAATGATGCAAGAGTGGTGGTCGGGTTTTTGAAAAAGAACATATTCACCCGGTTTGGGACACCAAGAGCGATCATCAGTGACGAAGGCACTCACTTCTGCAATAGAGCCTTCGAGAAATTACTTGCTAAGTATGATGTATGCCACAATATGGCTACTCCTTACCATCCGCAGACCAGTGGGCAGGTTGAAGTGTCCAACAGGGAGATAAAGAGTGTACTAACGAAGACTGTGAATGTCACATGAACTAATTGGTCAAAGAAGCTTGATGACGCACTATGGTTCTATAGAACTGCGTTCAAAACACCAATAGGTATGTCACCATACAAGTTGGTATTTGGGAAGGCCTGTCACTTGCCTGTGGAGCTAGAACATCGAGCTTGGTAGGCATTAAAGCAATTGAACATGGATCCTGAAGCAGCTGGACAAAATCGACTGACAGAGTTGCATGATCTGGAAGAATTTAGATATCAAGCCTTTGAAAGCACGAGGCTCTACAAGGAAAGAATGAAGAAGATGCATGACAAGCACATCGTGGACAGAGACTTTAAACCTGGTGAAAAGGTATTATTGTATAATTCACGGTTGAGATTGTTTCCGGGTAAGTTAAAGTCCTGATGGTTAGGGCCATTTAGAGTGGTGCAAATGTTTGCAAGTGGAGCTGTTGAGATTGAGTCGGAAGGTGGCACAAACAAGTTCTCCGTCAATGGGCAAAGGTTGAAACATTACCTTGGCATAGCTGAAGAAAAAGGGGATACAGTGGTGGCACATATCAAAGAACCCTAGTACGCGAATGAGGAGTAAGGGCTCAACTACTTGCGTCGTGCCGCAACGTTAAATCAGGTGCTGCGTAGGAGGCAACCCACGAATGTGTTGTAAGTTTAATATGTAACTTCTTGCTTAGAAGAATATAAAAATAAAAAATAAATTTCAGCGTCCTCCACGACCGCGGTCACAACCGCGAAAATAACTGGAGAAGCAAAAATCCACCGCGGCTGCGGCACAGACCGCACCGTAGACCGAGGGACTCTCTGTCCCAAACCGCGGCGCGCACCGCGGACGCGACCGCGGTCATGGTACCAGGTTTGATTTTTTTTTTTCGTTTTCTTTATTTTTCTTCCCCTTCTTTCCATTTTAAAACATAAACAAAAACAAATCCCCCTCCCCCTCCTAAAATCAAAACACACGAACGCTGCCTCCCCCAAATCAAAATAAATCCCCAATCTCTCTCTCAAACCCTAATCCTCCCACCCTCCATTTTCTCTTCTTCTTCTTCCTCCTTCACAAGATCAACATCTTTCTCCCGCCCAAGGTTTGATTTCGACCCCCCCCCCCCCTTTTCTTTCTATTTTGTTGTGTTATATGCTAATGTATGTTGTTTTAATGTAGTGTAGTGATATACTTTTGTTCTTGCTTAGTTTTTCTTCTTGTTTTAGAGGGGAATTTCGTTTAGAGCAACTGTTTGGTGAAGGGGCTATGTTTTCAATGTTTGGAATGGTGTTGTTGGTGGGTGATGGCGTTGAGCAAGTGTGGGGTGTGTGGGTATGTGAATAATTGAAGTGGGGAAGTTGTTCTTGATCCCCTTGGGAAATGAATATGTAAAACAATGTCTTGCCCACAATGTGTTTGTGAAATTGCCTCAATGGTGGAGATATAAGGGGATGTTGTAACGTGGTTGTGGTGAAGTCTGAGTAACTACCCATAGTCACCATTTTAGGCTCATACTAATACACGTCTCTCCGTTTTGACAGGTAATATGAGTTCTTCACGTAAGAGACGGAACACCGGGTCCTCTGTTAGGGGCCCAGGAGGCTCTTCACGAGCTAGGGGCCAACCCAGTGCACCAGACTTTGATAGCACTCGGTTCGTCTCTAAAGAAGCTGAGACAAGGTACACTCAAAAGCTGACCAAGAAGTTACAACATGAAATTCATATCGATAGGAATGCCTTGGTGAGGGAATGCCCGTCTATGTTTGAGGAGCTACGGAGGTGTCAGCTGGACATCTTTTTTGAGTCTCCTGAGGAAGCTAATATTCAGATAGTGGGGGAGTTCTATGCAAACCTGCCAGAACATGAGGACAGTGTGGTGACGGTGCACAACAACCGGGTTCATTCTTATTCATAGGCCATCCGCAGGTGTATCGCCTCCCCGCTTTCACAGGTACCGATCACTATCTCATATTCAGTCGACCAGTGGTTGATTGGGACAGACTTCTAGAGGTCATTGGTATACCTGGCAAACAACCCAAATGGGTGGCACAACCGACGACTTTGCACTCTAAATCTCTTTCTTGGGGGGCCAAATGTTGGCTCACAGTCATCAACACTCGGTTGTTACCTTCCAGCAATACCACCGATGTAAATGGGCCACGGGCTGCTATGATATACTGCATCATGACTCATCAAGGGGTTGATGTCACCCAAGTCCTTTCTGAAGTGATGTTCATCCGATCTCCCGAACTAGGCAAATGCCACTACTTCCCTTCACTTGTCACTCGTATCTGCTGCCTTGCTCATATACCTGAAGACTCTCGAGTTGATGGGAAATTACCTATAAAAATCCCTTTCTGGGCAAGCAAAATTAGGCAAGAGGGACGTGAGCCGATGCAACACGATGATGACTCGTCTGATGAGTCTGAGTTTGAGGATGATGATGATGCTGAGGACGCTACTGAAATCACCGCCCCTCCTAGAGGGGATGAGGCAGGATCATCACAGCCACGCCGAAGCACTCGCCTGGATGATCTGGAGCAGCGAATGACGGGACTGCACACCTCCGTCACTGACTTGGGTACCCGCATTGATGTTGTGGCTGACAGACAAGTGAAGTCAAAAAAGAAGTTCATGGGATGGTTGAGAGCTCTGGGTCGCGCTTGCAGCGTGAACCCAGACACTGTTTCGGATCAAGAGTGACCCCTCAGGGAAGTTCCTTTACCTCACTGATTTTATATTGTTAAGCCATGGGGACATGTCTTATTTTTAAGTGTGGGGTGGGGGAATTTCATTGGCTGTTGTACATGTGAATATTATTTGTTTGTTTGTTCTTGGTTTTTGCTTTGTGTTTTGTGTTAGTTGCTTAGGAATAGAGTAGTAGTTGTGGTGTTTTAGGAAGTTAACTTAGAAGCGACTTGTCCCGACGATGGATCTCTTTCGGCGGGGTTCTTGAGGGACTAAGTCGAGAGAAAAAAAATTAGAAATATAAAAACTCTTCCTAATGACGGATTCTTTAGACAATTTTTTTGAAGGAAGCTAGTCTACAGAAAACACCAAAAAGATTTTTTATTGCTTAGGTAGTGTAGTAACTTCCCCTTAGTATTTCTTTGGGCCACGGTTCTTTTCCAAGGGTTTAGCTTGAACCGGGTATAGGTAGATCTTTTTTTAGGTTAGGATTAATGGGCGAAGAGCTGAAATTTGAAGAAGAAAAACCCTTAGCATTCTTACACCTGAACACGATAGACGCTAGAGTGTAGCGCTTAGCTTCAAGGGTTGAATCTTGTTTGAGTACCTTAAAAATGGTATGTTTGTGCTTAACTTGAACACTCAAAAGAGAGTGTCTTGATAAACTAATCCGGAGTGAGTCATGTGCCAAGTGAGTGTGAGTATTGTTTGTATTCCATGATGTACATTTGATGCCTAGAATTTGCCATGTGTGTTTGCAAACCGAAATAGTAGCTTCATTCAGTTTTAGAAGTGATATAGGCATTTCTTTGTTGAGCCAGACATAAAAAGTGAATCCGCCTGAATGCATTATATCTTAGTTAACCCTATTGAGCCTATAAGCCTGTTTCTTTGGCAACCACAATGTGAACCTTACCTAATTATTTGAATAGCCTATTGTTTGAACCAGTTTTCCTCCCGCTCACTAAGAACTAGAATGGTATTGAGATTATGCAAAAACAAAAGTGTGGGGTGGTGGTTTGGTTTTCGAAGTGGAACCATGGAAATAGAGAAAAAGGTGCGGAATGTGAAGCGTAAAAAGAGAAGCACCACAAAAAAATAGAAAAAAAAAATTTCATATATTTTTAGTGATTAATAAATGGTAGCTAGTATAAATTGCACCTAATGTATGGGGATGTTTAAATACGGTGGAGTGTTGGCTTACAAAATGACGAGTTTGAAGTTCAATGTAATTGTATTAAAAGTGCTTAGGGAGGTTAGTCACTATATCCAAATGTATCCTACATATCCCTTAACCTACGTTACAACCAAATAAAGTCCTATTGATCTTAGACTGAGAGGGGCTCGATTAGTCGAGTACTACACTAGTGGCAAGCTTATGGTGCTTCTTTGTTGCATGTGAATGTTTCTTTTGGAGAGTGAGTAAATTCTGTCTATTTGAGTTCCTAATTATTATCACTATCATTATATACATGGAACTACTCTCTTGTGTGATGTGAGGGCATGTGATTCACGAAGGAAAGGTGCGTCTTGACTATTGTATAGAGTGGTTTGAGTAAGTGCAGATGTTGCAGGGTACGAAAAACTTGATTCTTGAGGTAAAAGCTGCTCACTACTAGGTATAACTCTTGTAAAATGTTCATGGTGTGAGTCGTTTAGGGAAAAGCATAGGGAATGAATTTTTATGTGTGTGGTGAATTGCTCAAGGACTAGTAATGATTTAAGTGTGGGGTGTTGATAATAGGCTATATAGTTGTTATTTACGCCATAATTACCCATGCTTTGTTGTTGTTTTGTAATGTAAGTTTCCAATAAAATATTTTAATTGATGCTATTTGGTTTCGCAGGGAATACAAAATGTGAGGAAGCAAAAATGAACAGTTTGGAGGCAAAAACGTGAAGAAATCACCCACTCAAGAAGCACCTGAACGCAAAAGAGCAAATGAGAGAAGTAACACGGAGAAAAAAATACCTTCAGTGCTTCCCGCAGTCAGATCCACGGTCAGTGCCGCAGTTTACAATAGAGGCGTCCGCGGTCGTAGCCGCGGTCGACGCCGCGGCCGCGGTGGCTCGTGCACAGCCCAAAAATTTGAGGGGTCAAAGTGTCAACTCGGGAAAGCTTTTGTAAAATCCTTATAATATGTAGGAAACATGCCCAAGGCTAGGTTAAGACTTATTTTGGAGATTATTTTAGAAGAAAAACAAGTGTGAGAGATCACCCAAAACATCAGTGTTCTTATTCTCTCTTATTTTCTTGCAATTTGCAATTATGAATCTTTTCGTAGTTTATTTTCCCATTGTTATGAGTACCTAAATACCTTAATTTAAGGTTTTGGTGGAACCCGTTGGGAATGACTTGGTTGTTTTATTAATATAGTTGGATTTTGTTTCTAATCTCTATTTGTTCATCCATGTTTTGATTGTGGTTAGTTGAAAGGGCCCTCAATTATCCGTTCCTATTTAGTATGTAGCTACTTGAGAGAGAGTGCATATTTAGGTGATTGTATGAACAACATCACTCTCGGAGTATAGACGAGAGTCATAACCGAGGGTTTAGAGGTTGGATTAGAGATAACGATACATCGGGTGCAATCTAAGTGAATTGTATTGAGAGTCTAGCTAGCGTAGTTTGAGAGAGTGCGTCTAGTAAATTATCATACTTACTTGAGAAAGATTTATGATAGTTGGAGCGTTCATGATTGATAGAGACAACTAAATCATAGTTATAAGACATATACAACCAAGGAAATTACCAACGGGAGAAACCATTACCTTAGACTTTATTCCTATTGTTTACACATCAAATTTAGTTAATTTTCAGCTGTTAATTACTTGCAGTCTTTAGTTATTAGAAAATCAACCATTGTGAATCAAAAAGTTTGGGAAAACAGATTGTGTGAATTTAGTAAATCTGACAGTAGTGATTGATAGGTTAGTTCCTTATGGTTCGACTCTGGGCAATAATGCTCAGATTATATTTGCAACGCCCGCATAGTCTTTTGTGAGATTCAGTTGAGCGAGACCAAGACCCCAAACACTTCTCTCGCTGCCTCTCTTATACAGTTCTCCATCATTGTCCACATAGCGCTCGCGTCCCTGCTACTCCTCCATGCTCCCATAGCCACAACCTCCCCTCAAACTCCTGGCTTTATCCTTAGTTTAGGATTCCCACCTGATACTCGGTCGTCCTCATACAGACCTCTTCTTCCTCTTATCATGATACCGACATCCATCACCAAGAGCCTATATTGCGTCACGAGGGTCTCACCCAGGATAACCTTGCAATACCTGCCCAACCCTCTATTACACCTCCTAAGAAGGAGATAATCAATCTGAGTCTCCGCCACTGGACTTTGGAAAGTGACCAGATGCTCCTTCCTCTTCGGGAAGCTAGAGTTTGCAATCACCAGCTCAAATGCCTTAACGAAATTCAATAGTGAAGTACCTCCTCCGTTCCTATCCCCAAAGTCGAAGCCTCCATGCACCTCGCCATAGCCACCAGCAGTCAACCCAATATGACCATTGAAATTTTCTCCGGCAAATAACCTCTATGCAGGCGGAATACTACGCACAATCTCATCCGACCCTTGCAAGTGTATATGCATATATCATGAAGTTTCCAATCAATTCAGTGGAAAATGTTTTAGTTTCTCAATTGGTGAAGTGCCAAACTCCAAAGTAAAATATGGGTAGACATTAGGGATGTTATCCTTTAACCCTTCAAGTAACATTCGAATTTAGTATTAACATGACATTTGCTTGATGAGTTGTAGCAGAGGAGGACTTATAGGAGGATAAGATATTAATGGGAAAGAATTTGGGTTGCGAAGATCAAATATCAACTTATAGAATTCATATAAATTTGTCAAATCTCAGCAATTACATCAACAATATTACTCGAGTACTTTAACACCAAATGATTTTCCGCCTAAAAGGTACATTATCAAATGTCAATCCATTACACCATTTACGTTTCTCTAATTCACTTGCTTTCTCTCACTGGGAGAGAGTGTATGGGGTCTTGCTATTAAATGAAGATAGTTCTTTGTGCCTAATCAAATAGGTTCACATAAATTGAAACGGAGGGAGTAGGTACTTTTCCATCCTCTCAATAAAATAAAATAACCCACTTTTCCCTTTCCTCTTTTTTGTACCTTCTCTCCCACGTCCATGGTGAAACTAAAGCAAATGGTGAAAGAAATTTGTCAATACCAATAACTTCCCACAAGTGTGGCTACATTGATTTGATCTCCGATAAGGAGATCGATCAATCCAATGGATAGCTTTTTTCAAGCTTTGCTGGACACAGAAGTCAAACATGGTCCAAGCCTATAATCCAGAGAAGGGACTCAAGTGTGATACCTTCCAATTTAATCTCTTATAAAATGAAGGTGAATGTCGGATTATTAAAGAGAATAATAAAATCATTCTCTCCTATTGCAGATGGGGGCGCTGGGGTTGAATTTAATTTTTGTGAAAAGACCAAAAAAAACCTCTCCTATTGATATGTTGCAATAAGTTATTAGGTATATTTAAGAAATGCTGAAAATAAGAACATTGCTTACATACTATTTTCATGCAGTATATTAGCAAGACACCTGTGTCTGTACACTTGTATCTAAAAACACCAACAAGAAATTAGATACTTTATGTTACCTTGGACATGTTAGTTTTGAAAGAAAATGCACGCCTTATGCTACTTGGAAATTTAGACTCTACAAATGGGTTATGAAATGGTACAAGAATAATTTGTAGAGTATTTGAGAATAATGTCATATAGAAATTACCGCACGACTGTGTTGATCCCAAGAATTCAACTTACTCCCCCTTAAAATGAAGGATTTCCTTTCATATTCGTTGAATATAATTTCCAATGCGTTTATATTTTAGAAAAAGTGTACTGTATGACTCGACATTTCCGAAAAACTATTACTAAAAGTTATCTTCTTTCTACACTAAATTTACATTCAGGTTTCATTTTTATACCCATTATTATCCTTTCATTTTTCAACTTAAAGAGCGAAGTGCATATCTGATTCTTCGATTTCAAAGTCA
Organism: Nicotiana glauca; assembly: GCA_026770625.1. Lineage (NCBI taxonomy): Eukaryota > Viridiplantae > Streptophyta > Magnoliopsida > Solanales > Solanaceae > Nicotiana > Nicotiana glauca. The sequence goes on from MU729342.1 coordinate 31,722, forward strand.
ACTACGATAAACAAAGTCGAATACCTCTAATTCGTTATCATAATTTAACATGCTTGTTAACACTAATAGGTGCGTCTAATTACAGAACACGTACTACCTTGGTTACTTATAAGAATCATGCAGTACCGCCAATCACTAGGGCAATAAGAACTGGGACTTGAGATCCCTCTGAGGCAAAATGCCTTGACGTCTACCCAACACCAACTATACGAAAAATGTCATCTTACAAAATAAAATGCATTGAAAAGTTCACATTAAAATAAAAATAACTATTATACATCCACTAGTTCTACAAATTCCTCCACCTCCCAAAAAAAAAACGTGGTTCTAAATATTGGAGGATACCATAAGACATCAGTTATGAAGAGATTCAAGTGCAGTCAGTTCAACCAGAATCAAGCTAAATTGCTACTGAATCTTGATACCAGATTGTAGACCAGCTTGAACTTTGTTTGAGAAATGTGACTCAAGCCTGTAAGCGGATAAAAATTGATAGCTTAAACTGTGACATGCATAAAATAATAAAAAAACAAATTGTGAAAAAAGACATCGGGAGCACTAAAGAGCAATATACTTGCCTGGTTGCACATTTGTAGTAAATTGTCTCAGGAGAATTGTAAGTGCGAGCATTAGCAAACATCCTTCTGACATCCGCAACAAACATATCAAATGTCACATAATATAACTCCGACTCAACCCGCTTCGACATTGTTTTTAGATCTGCATTGTATATAACCAGAAGAAAATGTTACAACTTAATGATAAATGAAATTAAAAGAGGAGTCCAGAGGGAAAGAGCAGTTAGATTTAATCTTGACGTGAAAATGATACACATCCTAAAAGTTTCGCAAATAGTATGCATGGCACAATCAGATGCCTATTAGACCAAATGAATGGAACGATTCATGAATCTTCATACATGTTGTATTTCACCAACCCACAACAAAACAAAAAAAGCGGGATGCTCACAGACCTGTATGGTAGGAAAAGAATTATTAGAACTCTGTCCACCCCTCTCTTTAGCCTCTGTAGCTGAACTTTCGTACTTATCACTTAAAGGGTTCCAAAATCTGATTTGGCCCTACCTCTCACACGGTAAAGTACAAAGAAAGAAAAGAAATAGCTGAAAATGAAAAGTTGTACTGGAAATATTAACCTCATGACATGCAAGTCTGCGATCAAACAATGAAAGGAAATTTGGCCACAATTGCTCATATAACATTTGTCCCCGAGTATATGCACAATTGTAAGACCTTTTGAAGTCTCTGGCCACGCTTTAGCAACAACAAAAAGGATGAAAAGGAAGGGCATTCTATATTTGGCTAGAAGAAGTCAATCAAGATCAGGCAGGTGCTAGAATAAGTTTCAATCTGTAAATAATATCCAAATTACACAACGCACAACTATAAACTTCTGTCTATGAAATAAGAACTGGGTGGGCCTCAGTCTGATAGACTGATACCATGTTAAAGAAATGGACCTTGGATCTAACTCAACCCCAAAAACTAGCACAAGGGTTGAGGATTGTCCAAGACCATATAAAGAAACCAAACACCTCACCATAGCCGATGTGGGGCACCAACAATGACAATACAAGCTCTATTTAGGCTGCCAAGTGTGTTCATTTTAAAGTGAAGCGTAGCAGAAATCAAGTTGCGGTTCGGCAAGCTGAGTATGCAGTAGCTTACGGGGACAAAGGGAAGGTCTATGCAATATGAATAATACAACACCCACATAGACGGTTACATTCTATACAGAAAACAGAAAGAAGAAGCTACTTCAGTAGTAACAGCACTCATCCAGAATCAACCATGCAGCCTCCAGTGTATCAAAATCCATGCCCATGAGTGTTACAGGAATAAGGACATTGTAAGATGTTTTTAAGATAAAAGGGAGATGAAATAAAATGAATTACGTGATAACACATACCATCTTTCAAGATATAACCGAAGGAATCAAGGGAAAAAGAAACAATAACCAACTTATTACATAGTAAAGTAGGTAAGAATGAAGCGAATATACTTTTGGTACTATTTAAAATGAAGCGGACAACAGTCAGGTCCGTGCCTAAGAACTATTGGCCTGGAAGAATTGCAACAAACACGAGAGAGAGAGAGAGAGAGAGAGAGAGAGAGAGAGAGAGAGAGAGAGAGAGAGAGAGAGAGAGAGAGAGAGAGAGAGAGAGAAAGAGAGAAACTGCACCTGACCCACACTGTACATCATATGGCAAAAAGAAGAGGTTCTAAAGGGAAGCCAAACTCGACTACAGATTGGAAACATTTGTTCGTAAAAACTATTTGTGGAAGAAACAAGAAGTAATTCAAGTGGATGACCATCTTAAGAGTTCATTAGAGCTTTAGCTTTTAATTCATGTAGCAACTGTTTGGTGCATCACAATTGTGAAATACAATTCACTTTTACCAATTAAAAAAAGAAAAGAAAGAGGAAATTGAATAAATTTCTAGCAGATGATTAACAACCACCAGAGAAACAAAGAGCAAAAATCAATTACCTATTGGATCTTTGATGATGTCATAATAATCAGGAACATCCCGTGCATCAACAGGTTCTTTGAATGGCCACGAATCAGGATGGTCATGCATTATCTGCTCAGGACAGAAAAACTCACTAAAGAAGTGCCTATCTAATAAAACACAGAAACAGTGCATTAAACCCAGCGCTAGCTGGCCTTTTTGCACCAAAAGCGTTAAATAAACCAAACAATTAAATAAACCAAACAATGAATCAATCAATCAACCAGCAATGTTAATACCAAACTAGTCGAGGCTCACAACATGAATCTTCCATATGTTCCGCTACATCCAGTCCCATTGCCTTCCGCAATGGTAAGAATTTTGAGGTTCTCTAAATCTCACAACCCCCCCCCCCCCCCCCCCCCCCCCCC
>MU729342.1:43345-63024 GCA_026770625.1 Nicotiana glauca
AAATATGGGTAAATTACCATAAGAAATACTTTATTAAATTATCATTTAATTAATTTTCTAATATTTAGGAGTTTCAAAGTAAATAAAATTTTACGTATTAAAATTTTTCGTATTAAAATTTTGTTACTTGAACTATGTAGAAAGTTATATGATTTAGAACTTTGAAAACATTAAGAATTTAATTTGTACAAATGTTTACATAGAATGGAAAAATAGAACTTAAAACTTGTGGCTTTTTATCTCATCCAAAATTGATCTTTATAAATAAATAAAAAATTTGCAATCCCTTTAAATATGGGTAAATTACCATAAGAAATACTTTATTAAATTATCATTTAATTAATTTTCTAATATTTAGGAGTTTCAAAGTAAATAAAATTTTACGTATTAAAATTTTTCGTATTAAAATTTTGTTACTTGAACTATGTAGAAAGTTATATGATTTAGAACTTTGAAAACATTAAGAATTTAATTTGTACAAATCTATGTTTAGGAGTTTAAAACTATACTATTATATATATTTTTATTTAAACTATGTAAAAAATCCAAAAACTTTAAATTTATTAAGAGTTTACTTATGTAACTTGTACTTAAAAAATTTGGTCATTTGTTATGAAGGAAAATATGACACTATAATATTCTATTGGTCCTTATGTCTCTTGTGCGAACGTATAGTTAATATTTGAATAAAATTGTGAGCACTTTTATGAGGCAGGATTTCTTTTTTTGCTGAGCAATTTAATAACATCAAATATCATTATTTTCATGACTTAAATTGTTTTCTTATTTTTTCTATCTCAAATGTATTCTTTTATAATTTTTATGCTTTTAAAAAGTCTATATTCACTGATCAAGATACACACGCAAAGTGCGTACCAAATAACTATATATATATATATATATATATATATATAAAAGGGAAAATAGCCTCCCAGCCACCTAAACTTCTTTATAGGTTAAGACCAGTTCCACCATTACTAACACCATTCCACCGGACTAATCACCCAAAAAAAGTTCCTCCGGTGCCATATTTCTTCTCCAAAATATCAATTTTATTTTCCTTTCATTATTTTCTTAAAACCATTTCTAAGAGACTTCCAAATCCATCACTTTCAGATCAAATCAAACTCCACCCATGTCTCAACTACCCCAGCTTCACAAAGAAACCATCCCTCTATCGGAGAGACATTTTTCAATTAGTTGGAGCCTAATTGATTGATTCGAAGAATCAAACCCAATAAATAGGAAAGTCAAATTCTTTACTACCAGTTTGACCCAATTTCCAATTTCAGAAAGCCGATTTGTTATTCTCCGGCAACTTCTTCGATGATTTGCTTCACATAAAGTTGTGAGTTATCTTCTATATCTTTTCTCCTCCTCTCTAAATTCTTATACTCAATAGAAGAAGAAAAAGCCCTAAATTCGTTTTAAATCGAGAACAATAATGAAAAAAAATAAACAGGGTAAATGGAGAGGGAATATGGGGTTTGGGACGTGAAAAATATAAGGATAAGAAACCAAAAATAATGGGGAGGAGAAGGGGACGGAGGGGCTGGAAGAACTGAAGAAGTGTTTGAGTTTGCTTTTTCTTTTTTATTCTTCTTTTATCCTTTTATTATTAATATATTTTTTTATACATACTCACACGCCTTTTAAGCATGAGTTGCACGTACTTTGGCCATGTCAGCTGTATTGCCTCCACATAGGCATGGTCAACGGTCAAAGACACTTATTAGTAATTATTTTGTACAGTATAAGTGTCAAAATAGGAAACTCGTAAGTTTGTTTACCGGCTTGAAAAATCAGTGCAAGTTTAAGTAATTGGGAGGCCATTTTGCCTATACATAATACTATATCTTACTATTTAAAAGAGTATTATTGACCATAAATTAAATATAAAATATGAAGTAATAATATTTTTTAAAATTTAAGCAAATACATCCAACAAATGAATTCTCCTTTTAATAATATTTGAATACTCTACGTTCATATAATATATATTATAACTCTGTAACAAATGACATTTGGCCAAATGATTATATATTGGGTTTGATACTCTTTACGGTAAACACACGCATGAATGGAGTTATATTACGGGTAAATAACTTCCAACTCAAAACAGAATAGGTTTCAGAATAAGTAATTTCCAATATATAGAAATTACTACTTTAAAAAACTTCAATTTAAAAAGCATAATAATATATTTCCTACTCCTAGAAAATTTATCTATTCACTTTGATTTTATTGCTAAAAAAATCAGGTATTATTTAAATTTACAATAATATTTTTGAGTATTACTAAAATGAAAGTGAATAGACAAATTATCTAGGAGTAGGAAAAATATATAATATACTTAACACAATAATATTTTGGAGTATTACTAAAATACTCTCACATTACTTCTATAATATAAATATTTTATTTAAGATCTTATTTTGTTGCTTGTAATTTTTTAAAATTTTGATCATCAAATCTTTAATATGTTAAGTAAATTAATTTACTTTATTTTATATGTTAACTTATCCCAATATATAAAAAATATTATTTCCTTAAAAAGAATATAGATATTTAAAATTTTGAATTTGAATTTAAAAATAATTAAATAATTTATTATTAACTAACCTAACTAATTTTTTCCGAAAACTACCACGTCTTCCTCCTGCCACTTGTCATAATCATAGGCTAGACCAATGTTAAAAATAGCGTGAAGCGAGGAAAAGCGACAACCCCCATTTCACGAAAAGCGAGAAGCGAGAAGCGAAGTGCCCGCTTTTTTGAAGTGAAGCGGAAATTTTTTAAAAAAAATTAAAATAAATACAGCATAGACAACACATGTAATTGTAAGCAAATGTTTAATACTTGAATTAAAAAACTAAAGAGTAGCATCAATTAAAGCACAAAATGAGCATCCTACTCTTCTACAAGATTGTCAAGAGTAGCATCAATTAAAGCACAAAATGAGCATCCTATTCTTCTACAAGATTGTCAAATTCTTGTATTCCACTATCATTATTATATTGCTCGTCATCTTCTTCAATAGGAATTAAGAACTAAGAATAAAAAATATATAATTAGGCAGAAATTGGGCAGAAACGGGGCAGAATTTTCTGAAAAAAATTCGTCAGCATTTCGGTGCTTTTTGGACGTTTAGAAAGAAAAAGAAGAAAAAGAAGAATGAAAATAAAAAGTGCAAAAGCAGAACATACCTGTTGAAACTTGAAAGCTGTTTTTGTAATGTTGAAGTCTTGAAGAAGAAGAAAAAGAACCCTAGTTTGCTTGAACAAATGGCTACTTCAAGTGAGGAAGAAATCACTGGGTTTTTTAGGAAGAAAAGAACTCTAGTTTGCTGCTGAAGAAGAGTCTAAAACAGAAGACTCACGATTTGGGTCTTTTAATTGAAATAAGACTCGTTTGGGCTTTTAATTCAAGAAGCGATCGCTTCTTCCGCTCCCGACCGCTTCACCGCTTCTCACTTTTTAGCTTAAGGCGGTCGCTATTCTCTACCAGAGCCGCTTTTACCTGGGTTGCAACAATACCAGCGCTCTGCTTCGCTTCTCGCTTAAAGCGAGGAAGCAGACGCGTTAACACTGGGCTAGACTTTCTTCCTTTTAATAATATATTGATATATTGATATTGATATTGATATTTGTTAGCGGAAACGTAAAATAAAGAACACAAGATTTAACGTGGTTCGGATCAAAATAATCCTAAGTCCACTAGAGAACAATTGTCTTTCTATTATTGACAAAGGAAGGGGAGATTTCCCAATTACACTTAAGAGAATTTCTCTCTTAACTCTCTACTCACTACAATATATTGTATTGTTTTTTGGATGGTTTCTACAAATGAAAGAGTGCATCTATTTACAGAGGTAAGGACCTCCTCTTGATGCCATTGGTGACATCAAACTACCTCCTCTTGATGTCACGGGTGAGATCAAAGGAGGAAGCTTCCTCCTAGCATTCATGTCAACTCTTTCCACCAACTCTTCCAATTGGCATGTCATTGTTGACTAAACATAAACCAACATTTTCAGCATGCCATTGTTGACTAAAAATAAACCAACATTTTCAATCTCCACCTTGGTTTGTGTTTCGAGCGTGTGTGTGAACAACTCTGGCCAAAACTTCTAAGCTTACTGGGCAATCCCATTGTAAGAAACAAGAAGAATCAAACCATGGTTGAACATACCACCTCCACCTAACAATTGTTCTCTTCAGAGTTGCATCAGTTGATGCACACCCCCGCCAAGTCTTTGCAGTGTGCAAACTTAGCGAGCGGGACTATGTTGGTAAACATATTTGCAGCATTATCGTATGTGATAACCTTCACGACCTTAATAGTTCCCTCTTCAACATCTCGAAGGAAATGAAATCTGACATCAATGTGTTTAGTGGGCTCATGAAATCGTTGATTTTTCATTAGATGAATAGCACTCTGACTATCACATCTAAGAGTTGATTCCAGCTGAACCAAACTCAATTCCGCTACTAAACTTTTTAACCAGATAGCTTCCTTCACCGCCTCCGTTGCTGCCATGTATTCTGCTTCTGTCGTAGACAAAGCGACAACCGACTGCAGAGTCGACTTCCAACTAACGTCACTACCAACGAGGGTAAAGATGTATCCAGTTGTGGACCTTCTTCTATCAAGATCTCCTGCATAGTCAGAATCCACATAACCGAGAATTGAAATACCTCCATCACTTTTTCGTAAAGTCAGACCAACACCAGAAGCTCCCTTGAGATATCTCAATATCCACTTGACAGCTTCCCAATGCCTTTTTCCTGGGCTGGACATGTATCTACTTACCACACTTACAGATTGAGCAATATCTGGACGCGTGCATACCATAGCATGCATAATACTACCAACTGCACTGCATAGGGAATCTTTGACATATGCTCCACCTCATCCTCGGACTGAGGCATTTGTAACTCTGAAAGTTTAAAATGAGGAGCTAATGGTGTACTTACAGGCTTGCACGTATGCATATTGAATCTCTCGAGAATCCTTTCAATATACCTCTTCTGAGAAAGATGTACAACACCGTCTTCTCTTGAAATCTCCATACCAAGGATTTTCTTTGCAGCTCCTAAATCCTTCATGTCAAATTCCTTACTCAACAGTTTCTTCAAAGCATTTATCTCTGTAATGTTGTTAGCAGCAATAAGCATATCATCAACATACAACAGTAAATAAATCATTGAGTTACCAGACATCTTCTTGTGATACACACAGCTATCAAATGCACTCCTTGAGAATTCATGTGTAGTCATGAATGCATCAAACCTTTTGTACCACTGTCTAGGGGATTGCTTCAAACCATACAAAGACTTCTTTAGTTGGCATACGTGATCTTCTTTTCCCTCAGCTAGGAAACCTTCAGGCTGATCCATATAGATTGTCTCTTCTAGATCACCGTGTAAGAAAGCAGTTTTGACATCAAGCTGTTGAAGCTCCAAGTCAAATTGTGCAACCAATGCTAGTAGCACGCGAATTGAGCTATGCTTCACGACTGGAGAGAAAATTTCATTGTAGTCAATTCCCTCCTTCTGACTGAAACCTTTTGCAACCAATCTCGCCTTAAACCTAGCATCTTCCACTTCAGGAATTCCCTCTTTCTTTCTGTAGATCCACTTGCATCCAACTGTCCTCTTCCCCTTTTGTCTTTTCACTAAGACCCATGTCTGATTCTTGTGAAGAGACTCCATCTCTTCAGTCATGGCTAACCGCCATTATGCAGCATCCTTGCAAAAAGTTGCTTCAATATACGAGGAGGGCTCCAGATCCTTAATCTCTTCTTGTGCAGCTACGAACGCATATGCAATCAAGTTTGCTTGATTTATAAGGCGTTCCAATTCTCGTGTTTGCCTCTTTCTCACTCCCCTTCGCAATTGTGTATGGTTCATTGACAGCAAGTTCTTCAAGGCCTACATCTTCTGACTCATCTTTAACCTGAGTCTCTTGATCCTTTTCCTTGGCAAGCTCCACCGGTGGCTCCACCTGCTCGTTGTTCTTGTTTCCTGAAAACTCCACGAAAACTTTACGGGGATCAAGTATAGAGGATTCATCGAAGGTGACATCTCTACTAACTATAAATTTGAGTAAAGACAAACACCAAAGTTTGTACCCTTTTACTCCATCCACATACCCTACGAATATGGCCTTCTTAGCCCTTGGTTCAAGCTTTCCTTCATTAACGTGATAATAAGCTGGACACACAAATACTCGTAAGTATGAATAGTTAGAGGGTTCATCTGACCATACCTCATTCGGAGTCTTAAAGTCAATTGCCGATGCTGGAGATCGATTGACAATATGTGAACTGCTTCAGCCCAAAATGCTTTGGACATTTTGGCTTGTATGAGCATACAACGAGCCTTTTCAAGAAGAGTTCCGTTCATTCTCTCAGCAACTCCATTCTGCTGTGGAGTATGCCTGACAGTCCTATGTCTTGAGATCCCATGAACCTTGCATAATTCATTAAACTCTTCATTGCAAAACTCCAAGCCATTGTCTGTGAGAAGATACTTAATTTTCCGCTCCATTTATTTTCAACCAAAATCTTCCTCTCTTTAAATGCTTCAAAAGCATCACTTTCTGCCTTCAAAAAATGCACCCAAACCTTTCATGAGAAATCATCAATAAAAGTGAGAAGATACTTCTTTCCGCCCTTCGATGGAAGTTTAGAGAGACCCCATAAATCTGAATGGATGTAGTCTAGCACTCCTCTTGTCTTGTGTTTACCAGTATTGAAGCTGACCTTCTTCTGCTTCCCTAGAACGCAGTGCTCACAGAAGTCAAGTGTGCTGATCTTCTCACCTTCCAAAAGGTTACGATTGCTCAACATCTCCAGTCCACGTGCGCTCATATGAACTAGTCTCATGTGCCATAGTCTTGCCTTGTCATCATTAGATAACTGCACTGTAGATGCATTTGTAGAGCCAACAATGGTACTTCCGGCCAATGTGTAAAGGCCGTTCTCCAGCTTGCCTTTCAGCATGACTAAAGAACCTTTAGTCACCTTCATAGTTCCTGCTTCGCTCATGTACCTGTAGCCTTGTTCGTCCAGAGTAACCAAGGAGATCAAATTCTTCTTCAGATCAGGAACATGACGGACTTGTGTAATAGTCCTCACGACTCCATCATGGCAGCGAATTAGAACTGAGTCAATGCCAACTATTGCACAAGTTGCATTATTGCCCATTACTACTGTTCCTCCACTTTTCTCATAGCTGCTAAACCAGTCTTTTCGGAATGTCATATGCAAAGTACAAGCAGAGTCTAACACCCATTTGTTTCCATAACTACTATTATTACACGATGTTGTTAATACATAATCATTATCAAAATCATGTACCTGTCCAACTGTAGATGCACTCGCCATTTCCTTGGACTTTGACAGTGGGCAATCTCGTTCAAAGTGCCCCTTCTTGCCACAACCCCAACACTCTGTATTCTTTTTGTTCACACGAGACTTTGATCTGTACTTTGATTTGCTCTTTCCCTGTTGGCTAGTCCGGCCTCTCACAAAGAGCCCACTTGCCTGGTCGTCTCTGTCTCCTTCGATGTGCCTCCGCACAGCACTAGAGTTAAGTGCCTGCCGCACTTGCTCAAACTTGATAGGCTCCTTGCTATACATCATTGAATTCTCAATATCACGATATCCTGAAGTCAATGAAAATAGCAAAGCACATGCAAGCGTCTCCTCCTCCCTTTTAATTCCTGCAATCTGTAAGTCCATGACAAGTTTATTGAACGCATCTAAATGATCTTGTAACGAAGTACCTGACCCCATCTTAAATGTGTGAAGACACCGTTGTAACAACATCCTTGTTGTCACTGATCGGTCTTGGTATAGCCCTTCTAGCTTTTCCCATAACTGTTTGGCCGTCTCTTCGGTACCTGTACTCACTTCACAAAGCACGTTAGGTGCAAGGGATAGTTGGATTGCACTCAATGCATCCCCTTCAATCTTCTCCATGTCGGGAGCTGATGTATCCTTAGGATACTTTCCGCCAATAGCATGGATTGAACCTTCCCTCCGCAGTAACGCCATCATCTGGATCTTCCAGATGTTGAAGTTGTTGCGTCCACTGAATCTATCAATTTCAAACTTCATGGAACTCATCTTTGCTTGTTCTTTCTCCTTGGATCGTTAAAGAATCTTGTCGCTCCGATACCACTTGTTAGCGGAAACGTAAAATAAAGAACACAAGATTTAACGTGGTTCGGATCAAAATAATCCTACGTCCACCAGAGAACAATTGCCTTTCTATTATTTACAAAGGAAGGGGAGATTCCCAATTACACTTAAGAGAATTTCTCTCTTAACTCTCTACTCACTACAATATATTGTATTGTTTTTGGGATGGTTTCTACAAATGAAAGAGTGCATCTATTTATAGAGGTAAGGACCTCCTCTTGATATCATTGTTGACATCAAACTACCTCCTCTTGAATTCATGGGGGACGTCAAAGGAGGAAGCTTCCTCCTAGCATTAATGCCAACTCTTTCCACCAACTCTTCCAATTGGCATGCCATTGTTGACTAAACATAAACCAATATTTTCAGCATGTCATTGTTGACTAAACATAAACCAACATTTTCAATATTGATTGCTCGAGTAATGGAAGATCAACGTCGGATATTTCTCAATAAATTCTTGGCTAACCTCCACGCATTATTTCTTCATAAATCATTCATGGATAAGGGTAAATAGTAAGCACCAAGAAGGCTTGCTTGACCGGGAGACCTCGGTTGAGCGCCGGTCTCACTCCCCGGGGTTGGGGCGTGACACAAATCTAAAAGGAATCTTTTAGAGAAGTATTATAGCTATTCTAGGAAAGAAAACAAAAGACAATAATGAGAATATTTACAATACAATCTTCGTACAATCAAGCTATTAATTAAAAACTGATTCTTCTCCTACAATTAAGCTGGTCAACACTTATGAAAGGAAAGAAAAACTTTAGCCTAGGCCACATGTAAATGGAAGAAATTACTTTATGTATGTACCTAGAACATATAGAGACTTTGATACCATAGGGGAAAGAGAAAAGGTAGAGACACTTGTTGAAATTGGCAGGTTAGTAACATAAAGAGGACTCATTGTATAGAAGTTTTTAATTGCAGAAATTAGTAAAGTGTCTTAACTCTTAGGATTCTTTATTATGCTTATTCGATAAGAATATTCTACATAATATTCAAAATTTTCTTCTTGACTAACAAAACATTAAAGTACGTTGCACGCATAGACAGCTCTTAAACTTGTTCGGTTTTTTCATCTAGACACCTAAACCAAGCCCATGAGGTATTGAGCACCCAATCTCTACTCAAAATGTGCCTATCAGACATGGTGCTGAAAAAGTCTAAGATGATAAAATGAATTACATGCAGGTGACATGGTGAAGAAGCCAATAAAATAAAAGAATGTGTCATTTGATTCCAAATAAACCAAAAAAAGAACTTGACTCACAAAAAAATTCTATTTTTGAAACCCTCTCCTCATCCTTTTGACTTCTCCCAAAAGATAACCCTCCTCATCTCTATCCACCAATTAAACCAGACGCCAACATTCAAAAGCTAGCAGCCACATCTTGATAATAATGTTAAACAAAACAGAACTTCACAACAACTCCTTAACATCTCATTTGCAGCTTCAGAATGACCATTATCAAAAACCTTCAGAAGTGCAACTAAAGACAGTATACTATATGAACAAGTAAAACCCCAGGCATTGAAAAAGCTAAAAAGAATAATGGGTTTGGATATACCCAAAAAGGTTTTCAACAGCATAAAAGTGTCAGCACACAGTGAGCTTATAAAGAATAAGTAGGATAATCATGTTTGAACCCTATTTGCTGAAATCATGGAAGATGAGCTTCATCGGGATCTTGAACTTGTTTAAGACGGGCAAGGAGTGGCATGGCTTGCGAAGAAGGTTTCTAGTGGGCTTATAAGGTCTTCCAGGGCAGGATTTTGAGGTGGGCTCGTGAGAACGATGAGAATGGAATAATTGTGCAGGATTCTGAATTTTGAGTGTTGAGGGCATTATTGTAGATTTTTAATTAAAAAAAATATTGGGATGATCATATAATGAGAGTGAACTGGGATAGAATACATAAAAGGAAATAGGCACCACATGTCTAATAGGCACATTTTGCACAGATTTCAGGCGCTCAAACGTCACGGGCTTAGTCAAGTGTCTAGATAAAAATTACTGACAGGAGATTGTCTATGCATCCAGGCATAAAAAAAAATCTTAAATAATATTTTTGATGATTCTTTTGACTTTCGAGAAAAAACTACAACAAATGCTAAATTTTTCTTTTTGCCTCCAGACAATGAGGTTAGCTAAGTGCAAGTCAGGATAGCATATCAATTAATCTATATCAATGCATTGTGGATTCATCGGAGAATACTTGCATTATTGCCAATAATGATAAAGCATTCGTTCTCGTCAGGAATAGAGGTCGGTAAGAGTTTAGTTGCTTGTACTTCTCTTTTTTATATCAAGATTGGGTTGATATTCAGCGTACTTATTTATAAATACTCTGTTTTGTTTAACCTCTTTCTGATGATTTGAAAACAATAGACATCAAAGTGTTCATCAAACCCAGAAAAGTTGTTCAGGTAGATATTCAACCAAGCTATATGAAGACAGCAGAAAAAGGAAACCAAGAGATTTACTTTCAGGAGAGAGCGCATGAATGCAGTCAAGGACTTCTGATCTGACAAGGAGTTCACTGTTTTGAACCGAGAATGACCATATTGATCAGGAGTCCATCCAGCCTCCTCTATTATGATGTCAACAAAAAATTCAGATAAGAAATTTTAGATTCTTGGGAGCACAAAAATAGTAGGGCCTAAGGCAGGTTATAGCAACACAGATCACGCTAATAGATAGCGGATAGAGAGCGGAGTTTAGAAATTCTACACTTCCACCAGAAAAGCTAAAAAAAGGAGGGACGGAGAGAAAGAACTTACTCAACCCGGGGATATCTTCAACCTTGATGGCTTTTTTGGGAATACCAGCTTCTTTCTAAATAAATTAGTCAAAGATTAGTCAACTTCAAAATCCACATTAGTTTCTTCACAAGATCAGCATAAAATAATTGCAATAGCAGATCAATCCAATTACGAAGAAAACAATGTTTATATTTTCAATCGACAGGAATTCTTAAGTACCTCTCAAGTTAAAGAAGACATCTTCTGAGATAAACATTCTTATATCCAGAATAAATTCTCACAATTTCTCTTGACACGTTCATCAGTCCAAAAGAAGCATTTTCCATTAAAACATATCATTTCACAGACCAAAAGTCATTTCTAGAATGAAAATTACGTCTTGATGAACAACACTAGAAAGTGACAGCAAAAATATTACGATTCAACACATCACTCATGAAGGTCATTCTTCTGGTCAAATGATTAGGATTAGTCAGAATTAGCAAGAATAATTCTTTCCTGTAATTAGGTAGTCAGAATATTTTCTTTCATGTTTTAACACTTGTACATTCACTATTTAAACTCAATAGCTAGAGGGAACAATCAAGCAAAGCTTCTATCAGTTCTCCCCTATGTCTTATTTGCTCACATGGTATCAAAGCAAATGCGAGAAATTTCTTCTTGTGCATCTATCAGCGAAGTCTGTATAGAAAAATTTTTGTTTGCCGTATACTGTTTTCTCAGCGATCTTGAATTTGCCTACATTTATTGGTCTTCCACTCGTACTGCGCATGAACCAGCACTGTCACTAAGACCAGATCGTCGTGCAACACTGCCCAAAAGGTCACGCCACCACCAGACTGCTCATGCGATCTTACGTGCCACCAGACAGAATGATCTCGGGTGTCAAGCACCACCATGCGCCAGCACGTGGGAAGTTTTCTGACCACCTCCATTTCAGATTTTTGTTTCTCAGCATTCTCCTCACTTTTCCGACCTCACGCATCTGCAAGTTAAAAGATTCTGACCAGCAGAATAAAGATTCCAGCAAAGTTCAAAATCTTCTGAAAGAAGACTTGTTTTTTGTGAAAATCTCTGTAAGTCGATATACTATTCCCAGGCTACCCATACCCGTTCCAGTCTCTTCTGAGTCTCCGACCACCGAAGTCCTAATTTCATAGGTTCAGTTCAGTTTCCTGGCTACCAGTACTGTTCTTGCCATATTACAGAATTGTGTCCTCATCCTCCAATTGCTTACAGCTCCAACTTCTTGACTTATAATTACAATCAGGTTGAACTTTGAGTAGTTACTGACA
Organism: Nicotiana glauca; assembly: GCA_026770625.1. Classification (NCBI taxonomy): domain Eukaryota; kingdom Viridiplantae; phylum Streptophyta; class Magnoliopsida; order Solanales; family Solanaceae; genus Nicotiana; species Nicotiana glauca. Next base: position 55,616 of record MU729342.1, read on the forward strand.
TACTATGGGTGTGGAAATTTTGGTAACCCATTTGAAGAGAGCATTTTCGTTCCAGTCACTATGGCATTCGAACCAGCTGTCAAAAGTTTAGAAGATCGGAAAACCTTTTAAGATTGAAAATCAGTTGTTGAAGTTTAGTTTGTGAAGGTCATCCTGATTTGGACGTTATATTATGAAGAGAAGATCCAAAAATACTATTGAAGAAGTGTACTTGAGCTTGAAAATTCTCAGATCTGGAAATTTCATCCAAGTTTTGGAGTTCAAAATCTAATGGGTGTTATTTTATACTGGTAATATTACTGGGTTGTAGCTAAATCTAGGATTTTTGGTTCATTGGCAGCCGTTCTGTATCGGATGTATCGGAAAATGAATCTGCCACTGTTAAACCTCAAAGGAATGAGCTATTGGACTGCTCGTAGTTGCAGCTGAAGGTTCGAGATATGAGTTTTAAAAAAATGATTTTCTGTGAGTTTGAGCTTAACTTGTCTTGCTGAAATTGGTGGTTAAATGTGAAGAAAATTGCGCTACACGGACTTATTGGAGTTCGTATCGGATGGTTTTGTATTTTCAAAGATCCAAACCATGTGTTGTTGATCTCCTGGGGGCTGGGAATTAATAGTGGAGCTTAAAAGCTTGGTGCAAATTTGATGAAGATATCCTAAAACTCCATTAAAATTTCTGCTCAATGTGGTATTTGCTGTTTCTTTTTCATTTCCTTTTGATTCCTTTAGCTACTTAACATTATTATAAGTTCATACTGGTGTTATCTAGTTAACTTTGTGTCCATACTTGTCTTTGTGCTAATTCTTTTGTGGTTCTCTCTTTTGTTTCATTGTGTGTTTCTTTAATTCCTAGCTCGTCGGTTTTGTTGGTCCTTATTTATTTGGCCTTAAACTCCATTCTGAACCGATACTTGGAACATACTTGGTGATCTCTTTGTTGTTGGTTCTACGAGATTAAAGGGAAACCCTTGAGTGGTAAAAGGCAAGAGTTGGAAAGATCATTTGAGCATGTGCCTAAAACAAAGTGCACACAAGTGAAACATGAGTGAAACTTGAGTGCTACGGAATAGGGATACACTTAGGGAGTGCACGGGAGAGGCCTATTGTCCATTAACATCATTTCTTTGTTTGTAGGTATGTCTCGGCGACTTCTTTTATATTTCTGTAAGAATTTATATCCCACGAGCAAGATAATTTATATAAAGCTCATATTGCTAATAAAGGAAATAGAATAAATCAATACAATCAGTACAATTTTCAAATAAAATCAAGCTACTAAATAAAATCAAATCTTCTTAAAATCAACCTAGCTAGCCAACAAGAGTGAAGCGTTTCTCATCCTGGACGGCGACAAGCTATGATCAAAGAGATGTCTGCTCTACACGATGATGGTACTTGGGAGCTCAATCCTATACCTCCGATAAAATCAATTGTTGGTTGTCGGTGGGTTTATGCAGTCAAAATTAGTCTGAACGGTCAAATTCATTGGCTTAAGACCCCCTCCCCCCTTCTCACCAAAGGTTACACTCAGATATTTAGGCTTGACCATGGGGATACCTTCTCTCCCGCAGCTAAAAATTAAAATATCATCTCTTTTCTATGGTAAGTTGTCTCATATTGGCTGAGGGGTGGTTGTTTGTATCCTCGTATAGTTTTAGGCAATCCTTGCCTCATTATATAGCTTTTGTGGTTGAGTTAAGACCAAGGTCCATTTTTTTTTCTTTTTCTTTTTTTGATAAAGTAATAAATTTTATTAATGAATGGCAAAAAAGACTCATATAATAGTATACCAAAAGTAGAGAAACTACAAACAGAGACAGTTTTCTACAAACGACACCCAATCTTAAGTACACACAAGAATATCTTCAATACACGAAAAGGATCTCATGCGTGCACCAAAAAGATACAAGGGATAAGAGTACGCTACTCCTGAACTGCAAAAATTTATTTCTACTCACTCAAAAGCTCTCTTACTTCTCTCCCTCCAAACGATCCATATGAGTGCAAAGAGGAACCATGCTCTGTGCCCTACGCCTTCTCCTTCGTCTTCACCGTTCCAGCTCAATATCAACTCCTTTACAATGCTTGGCATCATCAATTCAATACCAAACCACTTAGGATTTCCCACAATAGCCTAGTAGCTACTGACAATGTAGAAGGAGATGTCCCACGTCTTCACCGAAACCCTTGCACAAGTAACGCCAACTGACATGTGTTATCTTTATGTTTCTCAAATTCTAAGCCGTCAAAATCACCCCTTTTGTTGCTAACCAAATGAAAAAAAAATACACCTTCCTTGGTACCTTAGGGATCCAAATCAAGTTATGTGGAAGGTCAATCTCTTCCCAACCAGAAGCCTCTGTGATATAACTTAACGTCTTAACCGAAAACATTCCATTGTTCCTCATCCCCTATTTCCACATATCGTGGATATCTAATGGAATGCTTTGTTTATATAGCATCAATCAAGTTTTGGAACTCTGTCACCTCCCAATCTTGTAGATTTCTTCTAAAGCTCAGATCCCATTATCCACTTTGAGCCTTCGAATTTGATGGAATGTTATGTTCTTTTGGCTCAAAATTTCCGATAAATGGATCTTGGACCTAACTTAACCCAAAAGTGAGCTCATGAGGTAAGGATTGCCCAAGATCATAGAAGGAGCCTAGAAAAACCACATCCCACCAATATGGGACTCAACACTCCCCACGTCCAAGCCTGCAAACTGGAGCGTGGATAACATAAATGGTTCCACATCCCACCAATAAGGGACTCAACACCTCCCACGTCCAAGCCTGCAAATTGGAGCGTGGATAACATAAATGGGAACCCAACATCAGTAACAATAAATTGGGATGGGTCTGGCTCTAATATCATAATAAATGGACCTTGAGCCTAACTCAATCCCAAAAGCTAGCTCATGAGGCGAGGATTGCCCAAGACCATATAAGGAGCCCATAAATTCCACATCCCATCAACGTGGGGCTCAACAATTCCATATAATTTTGGGAATGTAATTCTCAAAGTATTGTCCCCGCACCACCTATGTCCCAAAAAGCTTACCCTTCTCCCATGTCCTACCCTAAAAGACACACTGCCACTAAAATTTTTCCGTCCCGTCAATATGTTTCTCCATAATCCACACCCATAAGACATAGTGATAACTCTAGTCCTCAAACCCACTTCCAAAACCTAGTATTTTTCCACTATCACCTCTCTCCAAATGCGTGTTCTTCGGCCACGAATCCCCATAACCACTTTCTTAATAAAGCCTTATTGAAGATGCTCAAATCTTTGACCCCAAGACCACCAACACTAAAGGGTCGTAACCGTCTCCTGCTGCATCAAGTGAAGCTTCAGCGCCCCCTATGCTGAATCCCACAAAATGTTTCTTCGAAGTCTTTCTAACTTTGCTATAACACTGGCAAGAGCAAGAAGTAGAGGCAAGGAATAAGCAAGTGTGCCCGAAAGAGTACTCTTTATTAGCACTTCCTTTCTCACTTTGTACAAATATCTTTTCTGTCATCCTGCTAGCCTCTTTTCAACCCTCAATACTATTCCATGCATTGTGATCCTTATGAGAAGCTACTAGTGGCAAGTCAAGGTAAATAGTGGGAAGAGCTCACACCTTGTAGTTCAGAACTTGAGCCAACTAAATATCGTACACCTCCAAAACAAGTATGGTTTCGCAATTTCTGAAATTTATCTTGAGGCCAGCACAACCTAGAACCAAGTCAAATACTGACCCAGATAAACCAATTGAGATCTATCAATATCACAAAATAACACAGCGTTATCTACAAATAATAAGTGTGAGACTCTCACGGTACCATGTCCACCAACTATTGCAGTGAAACCCCTCACAAACACACCCATCACAGCTCTATCCATCATCCTACTCAACACCTTCATAACTAAGATGAGGAGCATGGAGATAATGGATCCCCATTCTCAACCCTTTCGAACTTACCAAAGAAGGCACACGAGTTGCCATTTACAAGAACCAAATACCTAACCGTGGCGATTTGAAGTTTGATCAACATTTTCCATATTTGTTTGAACCTCATCCTCAGCGTAATGAAATCCAAAAACTCCCGATTCACGTGAATATAGACAAAATAACTGGCTCTCCTAGCTTTTTCCTAGAATCTACCACCTCATTTGTCACTAGTGTTGCATCAAGAATTTGTCTTCCTTCAACAAAATCAATTTGTGAAGTAGACAATCTCGTTAAGGACCTTCTTTAGGCTATTAGAAAGCAATTTATAAAATTATCTTATAGATATTCTCACTAGACTAAGAGTCTATAATCCTTGATACTTGTTGCTCCCTCCTTTTTTTAGGATGAACCAAACCATGAAAATATAATGTTTGATCCACACCCCTAATCTATCTCCGAACCCCATCCTTAGCATGATAAAACCCAAAAACTCTCAATTCACGTGGTCAACCTTCTCAAAGTCCAATTTACACAAAATGTCTGGCTCTCCTTGCTTCTATTAAGAATCTACTACTCTTTCCACTTCAATTTATATGACGCACTTTCCTTATTAGTCTGTTTAAAAAAATCCCAGTTATATATTTAGAAATAATTTAACTTAAAACTTTTTATTTTATATAGGTTGCCCTTAATGAGAAATTTTTATAGCCGCACAAATGTCATTACCCCACAAAGTTTTTGCCGTTAAGCTTTTATGAATACAAGCTTCAAAAGTCTTTTTTTCTTAAACTCTGTAACGAATCAGTTGATATGCCTAGACGTCGCGGGGGGTTGTTAAGTTATCCCACATTAGTTTAGGATGGATTGATTGTCTCCTTGCATGATCTTTGACAATTCTCACCTCATAAGCTAGCTTTTCGTGTTGAGTTAGGCCCAACGTCCATTTCTTATATTCTATCCATGGTTGTTGTTTGGCATGGCCTCTTTATCAATTGGACGTTAAGAATGCTTTTCTCTATGCCATCTCAACGATAAGGTCTATATGGAGCAACCACTTGGCTTTGATACTGAGAGGAGTCTAGTGGTCTTGTTTCTTAATGGTGTTAAGTTACTCTATGGACTTAAACAATCTCCTCGAACCTGGATAGGTAAGACCAATACAGTTATTCAGGTAGCGTGACATGTCATGAAGCTGACTATTTTCTACCAACATTTTGCTCCAAATTTGTGCATTTAATTAGTGGTTTATGTTAAGGATATATAGTCAACACATGCAACATTCAAGATGGCATCATTAGATTGAATCAAAATCTCTTTCAGCACTTCAAGATCAAGGATCTAAGCAGATTGAAGTATCTTCTGGATAGTGAGGTAGTTTAGTCTCTAGGGATTGTCATGTCACGACGGAAGTATGCTCTCAACATTTTTAGGAGACATGAATGACAAACTAGAGTCTTTGACACTTCTATGGACCCAAATGTTAAGCTTCTACCAAGACAAAAGGAGCCCCCTAGTGATCCTACAAGATACAGGTGACCGGTTGGTAAGTTAAACAACCTCACAGTAACTCGACTTGATATTGCCTTTCCCGTGAGTGTCGTAAGTCAATTTACGAACTCTCTTGTGATAGTCTTAGGAATTCAGTTTTCCAAACACTCTTTAATATATAAAATCAACTCCAAGAAATAGATTATTTTTCGAGGATCAAAGTCTTGAGTAGATCGTTAGATACATAGGCGCTTATTGGGCAAAATCAATTTTTGATAGACGATCAATTTTTAGATATTGTGTTCTAGATTGACGTATTTGGTGTCTTGGAAGAGCAAAATATTGAATATGATTGCTTGATCTAGTGTAAAAACAGAAGATCGAGTAATAACTTTGGCAACTAGACAACTGATTTGAATCAAAAAGTTGCTTAGAGAATTGACGTTAGGGGGGAAGCAATCAGAAGGAACTTTGTGTGTGATAATCAACTTGAACTTCATAATACATCAATCGTTAGGCCACATCCTTAGTGCAGTACTGCATAGCCTTTAGATGTCATGAATACATCCAAACATAATGTATACTCCCTTACTTTCAATTTATGTGACATACTTACCTTATTAGTCTGTTTCAAAAATAACGATGTATTTTTATTTTGAAAATAATTTAACTTTAAACTTTTCCTTTTACCTATTTTACGCTTAATGAAAAGCCTTTATAGCCACATAAATTGAAAGCCCCACAAAAGCTTTTACCCTTTAAGCTTTTAATTAATAATACAAGTTTCAAAAGTCATCCTTTTTTTCTTTAAACTCCATGTTAAGTCAAACTACGTCACATAAATTGAGACGGAGGGAGTACTTGTTTGCCTCCTTTAGAAAAGATGGGCTATCGGGAACCGCTATGGTAAGAGCTTCACTAAGAAGTTCATTACCACACACTGTTTTGGCATTAGTCAAATATTCATGGTCCACTAACCAATATAGAAGCAAGTACAAATTTTGTTCTATCAAACTTAAGCCTTCAGACCACAAATTCATTAGCTAAGTCGGGTACGTCACTGCATCATGTTTTTCATTAGACAGTCCTTTGTCCCCTGAGGACTAGAACCCTTTATCAAGATATTTAATTAATAAATACAAAGGCATGAACCACTTTCGACCTATGCAGTAACGACAAATCAATATAAAGGCAACAACAATAACAACATACCCAGTAAAATCCCACTAGCGGGGTCTGGGGAGGGTAGAGTGTACGCAGACCTTACCCCTACCTCGAAGGGTAGAGAGGCTGTTTCCGGGAGACCCTCGGCTCAACAAAAGAGACAATAATATCAGAAAAGAAACGAAAGAAGAGATCTGTAACAACAAAAGAAGCCAGGGAAGCAATAATATCATCTTAAGAGACAACAAATCAATATAAAGGATTGATCTTTTTTAAAAGATAAAAAGTGCATACCTTCTGAAAATCAATTCCTTGGTAGACAATATGACAATTTGATAGCTCCCTTATCTTTTCATCAATTGCCTAACAATAAATAAATTAAAAATAATGCAAGTCAATAGTCTCTCATTTTTGGCGAAAGATACCTTAGGCCATCTCCAACCTTGCCCCCATTTTTTGTCCCCAAAATGGGGATTTCCCCATTTTGGGGACAACTTACTCCAACCATTCCCCCATTTTTTTCCCCAAACTTTTTTATATTCTTCTCTCTCTTCTATATTATATTATTATCTTTCATTTCAATTTCATTTTTTAATTTCCATTAAACAAATTCCATCTTTTATTTTTATTAATTTATAATTTCCATAATTAAAACAATTCCATAAAATTTTAAATAATATAATTTGTAAGCAATTATTATAGATTAACTAATAATTCAAATAAAAGTGAAATCATTGCGGTATATGAAGACAATCCAATCAGAAAATAATCGGATGGTTGAGGCGATGAATAATGCAACCCAGGCAAAAAAAGAAAT